>JABUQX010118785.1:5000-7500 GCA_015478945.1 Trachelipus rathkii | reverse complement strand
TAGAAATCCTCTACTCTGCATATATATATATATATATATATATATATATATATATATATATATATATATATATATATATATATATATATATATATATATATAATATATATATATATTATATATATATATATACTATATATATATATAATATATATATATATAATATAATATATGGTGTTTTTCTATATTGAATCAGTTCATATTTCTGAAAAGTTTCTAAGTTCAAGACAGGGGAACAGAGTCAGCCGGCTGCCTTGTGATGTTGGCTGAGTAAAGATAATTTTCTATTTGTTATATTAGGGTTTAGTTGTTATATCATTTTTTAGTTGAAAAATAGGTTGATTGTGAAAAGTTGTGCAATATTTAACAATAAAAATGTCCGTTATATGGATTAATGAATTGATTGCTGATGAACATAATTAAAATTAGAAGAAAAACTATGTTCATTCGTATATGTGTCTATGAGAATATAGTGTTTTATTGTCTACAGGGACATAGTCTTTTATTAAATTTCAAAATAAGCCGACTGGCTTTCTTTCCGGTTGGCTGATGAACGAAAAATTTTATATTCATGTTGTTGTTATTATGTTGGTTGTCGAGAGTTATGATAAGTTGTGAATTATTTACTACTAATTTATCTTTTGTGTTTTAATGAATACAATGGTGACGGAAATAAATTATTATCATTTATACAATATCACAAGTTAGTATTAAAAAAAAAACATTGGTATCTCGCTATACAATATTGCGTTAAGGTCAAAATTTAACTTTGCATGTAAATCTTCTTTATCTTTGAAGGAGTCCAAAGATTTGAAAGTACGTAACGTTATATATATATTATATCATTATTATAATATATATATATATATAATGTATATATATATACTATCATATATATAATATATATATATATATATATATATAATTAAATTTTTTATTATTCTTTTTTGTATTTATTTGATTATTTATTAAACTTAAATATTAGTAATTTTGTACTTAAAAAAGTATTATCTAGGTTACGTTAGCTTTTGTGCAACCACGATCCATTTCGTTTAGGTTGAAGTTTCTTTCCAACCACGATCCATCTAGGTTAGGTTGAACTTTCTTTGCAACCACGATCCATCTAGGTTAGGTTGAACTTTCTTTGCAACCACGATCCATCTAGGTTAGGTTGACTTTTTTGCAACCACGATCCATCCCGGTTAGGTCGAACTTTACGGCTTTTAAGTCAAGGTTATGATAAGTGTGATCAGGTAGGATCACCGAATTACTTTAGTAGTATATAATATAATATATATATATATATATATATATATATATATATTATATATATAAATATATATATTATATATATATATATATATATATATATGGTATGTATCACCGTCGTGTTCGTTCATACAATTGATTATCTAAGCCGAGCGGCTGGCTTGACTGGCATGGCTCATGGCTTACAAAGCCATCACCCAAGCCAGTCAAGCCAGCCACTCAGGTTGGGCTGAACGAATACCGATTTCTAATCTCGAACTCTCCCATCTATATATATATATATATATATATTTATATATTAATATATATAATATATATATACTAAATATATATATATATATATATATATATAGTAATAAATATATAATATATGGTGCAGGCATCCCGAAGACACATGCATTAACTAAAAACTATAACAGACTGCCACGAAAGTAAATATCATATTTATTAATCAGGAGACATTTTTACCCATGAAATAAAAAAATAAAATAAAAAAATAACGCTTTTTAAAAATTTTAAATTGTTAAAATTTTTGGAAAAGATTACGGTTTTTTTGAGAATACGAAGGAGCTCGAGTACTCCAGGGAGCGCGCAAAGGCATGCCAAATGTTGATTTTTTCTCTTTTTTAACTAAAGGATACCCAACGGGTAAACAACAAAGATGGACAGAGTTGGGGTTTCTCGACCTACCGGGGGACGACGGGGGGGACGAAGTCCCCCCCCCTGTCACTCCGTTGGCTCGAACCCCCTAAAAAGGAAATTAAAAAGAAAAAAAATAACATTTTCTCCAGAGCAAATAAAACAAAACACTATTTGTGTAACTCTTGCTCTCGCATTACTGCAGGATGAGAGGCATACGCTTGACAGACCTAGATTATACTATATTTGAGGAAGTTATTAATAATAATATTAGAATTAAAATAATTTTTTTGTAAGTTTTCATCGATGAAACTTTGCCTTGCTAAATAAAAAATGTTATTTTATTTTCCTGTGAGCTGTTATAGTTTTTAAAGTTAAATGCCTGAACTCTTCGGGATGCTGGCCATTTATATATATATATATATATATATATATAATATATAATTATATATATAATATATATATATATATATATATATATATATATATATATATATATTATATTATATATATAGGGTCCTGTCCATTATCTGCTTCCAATTAAGCTTCTGATTTTTTTGCTTTTTTTTTTATTAATATTATTTTTAAAATG
>JABUQX010118785.1:0-2500 GCA_015478945.1 Trachelipus rathkii | reverse complement strand
TATATATAATATATATATATATATATATATATATAGCCAATGTTGTAGCCCAATATGGCGAAAATCTTTTGTCATTTGTCAGATCCTATAAGGGCCATTTGACATTTTTCAATATTCCAAAAATTAGAATTCATTTAGTGATACGGGATAATGGACCAAACATGGTAGCTGGTATAAGGGAGAGTGGCTTGCTATCAATTTCATGTTTTATTCACATGTTGCAACTATGCATTCACGTTCAATATTATGTCAAAGTCTGCTAAAGATATTTTATTTACTTGCAGAAGTATATCCTCTTATTTTCACCATTCAGCAACGGCAGCTGCAAAGCTTAAAATTTTACAGATGCAGCTGAATGTCAAACAGCATAAATTAATTCAAGACGTTTCTACACGCTGGAACAGAACTTATGATATGCTTAAAAGATTGTTTGAACAAAAAGTTTCCCCATAGCATATACGCTTGCTGAATAGCATCAGAAAATGTTTGACTGATTTTCAGAAAAAATGGCAAACGTATCTCCATTTACTTGGAGCCATTTGACAACATCACTTACAAAAACAAGCATTAAACGTGAATTAACAGCGCCCAAGTGATCCCTTCCATTTTTAGCAATAAATCTATTTTTAAATAAGGCTATTAAAAGCAAAAAAGCAAAAGCTTCAGTGGAATAATTACACTCGTTGAAGAGCTTAAGAAATCAGTAGAAAAAAGACTATCTAAGTTTCTATGTGATAAATCTTTGTGTGTAACTACTTTCTTAGATCTGCGATTCAAGCTAATTTTTCAACATGAATCAGATGAATCAGTAAAAAATATGGTCGTTGAGGCATGGAAAGAAATGCATGAAAATTTAGCTCCTGACTCTTCTGCTGAAGAGGATTCACGTAGTGGGGAAAGTAAAGCTGAAGGTTCCATTTTCACTTCTTTAATGGATTGCTTTAAAGAAATTGTGGCATCAAAATCGTCATACAGAAAAGAAAGTGAGAGTGAAAAAAGAAAGTCCCATTCTTCTGACGATGTGATTATTGTACATAAAAGTAAAAGGCTACATACGGAATAACATCAAGAAAAAAACAAAATATATAAAATTGCCTACTTCTGAACCAGTGAAGGACAATGATATTCCCTTTCCATTGGGTGGAGAACACTAGAATAATTTTATGACATTTGAAAAAACTAGCAAATAAAATACCTTTTCAGCTCCACCATCCATCAGTCGAAAGTGAAAGAATATTTGGTACAGGAGGAAATATTTATGAAGCCACAACAAATAGGTTATCCCCCTGGAAATGGAGAACTGCTAATGTTTCTGTCATTTTAACCTTAGAAAGCTTATTCAAATGAAGTTTAGTTTAATATCTTTAAATACGAAACCTGTGTCTTTTTCATTTTTAATTATTTTTTAATATGTGACATGTTTTGCTATAGGTAAGAAATGTTATCTTACTTTTGTTTTATTACTTGTACTATAACGTTTTCTTTTATTTTTTCCCTAAATGGTTGACGCGAACTTGAAAAAATAACTATTTCGGCCTTAATAGCGAAGTGATTATTCGGCCGAATATTCGGTATTCGGCCCGAATACTTTTAGCCGCAATATTCGGTGATTCGGTATTCGGCTTTTCAACCATTCGGCACATCCCTATATATATATATATATATTATATATATATATTACTATATATATATATATATATATATATAATTATAATTATATATATATAATATTATATATATATATATATATATATATGATATATTATAATTTTTAATTTATATATGCTTCAAAGTAAACTTTTTATTGTATTATTGGCTCAAGAGGATTTGCACCCCACGTTTATATATATTATATTATATATATATATATATATAATATTATAATATTATATATATTATTATATATAATATTATATTATATATATATATATATATATATATATATTATATATATATATCTATACTATATATATAATACGTATATATATATATATATATATATATATATATTTATATATATATATTATAATATATATATATATATTATATATATACTATATATACATATATATATTATATATATATATATATATATATATATGATATACGGTATATATATATTATATATATTTATAATATATATATATATATATATATATATTATATATATATATATATATATATTTATATATATTTTATATAATATTATATAATATATATATAGTATATATATATATTATATATATTATATATATATGATATATATATATATATATATATATTAAATATATTATTATAAAAATATTTTTATTTTTAAATTATTTTATATAATTATATGTATGATATATATATATATATATAATATATATATAATATATATATAATTATATATATATATATGTATATATATATATTATATTATATATATACTTATATATATAATTATATTATATATATTATATAGTATTATATCATATATACTATATGATAGGCTCTCTCC
>JABUQX010118784.1:37500-55547 GCA_015478945.1 Trachelipus rathkii | reverse complement strand
TGCTATGAATTTGTTTATATCAACGTTTGTGTTGTTAAAATTTGAACTTAATAATAAGAAAAAGTAAAATAAAATATTTTATATTATATCATATTAGTATTTTTTTTTCAACTTCGCTTTATATAACAGTTAATTTTATTAATGAAAATTAAATTAACAAGATGCTATTTTTTTTTAGTATGGTCAAACTTCTTGGTGTGATACTACCACCGATTATAAAATCATATATATATATATATATATATATATATATATATATATATATATATATATATATATATATATATATATATATATATATATATATATATATATATGATATTTTATAAACTTCTTGCTTGGTAGTATCAGCCAATATAGTCAAAATTCTTGGTGGTGTGGACTAAGAATTTTGACTATATTGCCTGATATCAGTTAAAAGTTTGTTTATATATATATATTATACATATATATATTATTAAATATATATATATTATATATATATATATAGTTATATATATATATATATATATATATATATATATATATATATATATATCTTATTATATATATATATATATATATATATTATATTATATATAAAAATATATATATATATATATATATAATATATATATATATATATAAGATATTTTTATAAACTCTGCTTTGAAATAATTGAAATAATATAAATAAAATTCTTGGTAACATATATATTCAATGATAGTAGTAATAGAGGGATTTTGGACGAAGTATATCATGTGCGATGTAAAGCATATCATTTGAAATATTTTGATGAAAATTAAGTCATAGAACGTGACCATATTTTGTACGCCATATGAAGTAGTTCCTTCCTAATTTAGTTATTTATTAATATTAAGTTCAGGAGTTTTATTTAAGATTAGAATATAATTTAAAAATTATCATTAGCAGTTTATATAAGGTTTTTAAAAAATAATAAAGTCATGTCAAACGAAATTTATCTGCGATTTCCTTTGATGTGACTGGCTCCTTTGATGGATAGAATTGTGTTTTTTTTATATATTATTTTTCTGTTTCAGACAAAAATGTTGTCAGTTTCTCATCTCCATCGGCTTGGACATTTTCGTGTGTCTGCAAAATTTAACTTTCCAATCCATATAAGGAAATAGTTTCCTCCATTCTCCTTCCCTTCTACAGACATCATTTGAATAATTATCTTTTCATTTCTAAAAACGTACCCTGGGTGATCACATTCATCTTCCCTTATTATGCAGACAATCCCCCTGCGTAATTCCATATTACAAATATATATATTTTTTATGCCGCTGTAAAATCTCTCTCTCTCTCTCTCTCTCTCTCTCTCTCTCTCTCTCTCTCTCTCTCTCTCTCTCTCTCTCTCTCTCTCTCTCCATTTCAGAAACACCTCATGGGAGAAGCTTCAATCATTGACACTCCCTGGGTATACTTCGATATATTCCAACCGCAGAAGCTATCTACTGAATGTTCCCCTTTTTCTCACCATCCCAGACACCCTTTCCTCCCAGAAACACACCTATCTAACCCAAAAGCGTGTAAAATCTCGTACCTCGTTCGCGCCATTCATTATAACGTTCCCTTTTAAAACTATCAATCGGCGGTCGGCGGGCTTTTTATTTTTGCCTCGGAGATTAATGAGACTTTTAAATAAAATGTTAAAAACAATTCTTTGGGGAGAAATAGGGAGAGGGGAGAAAATAAAGGGTAAACCTTGAAATATTGATAAAGAAATATTATAGAAAAAACATCTTCTGCTCTCATATATATATATATATATATATAATATATATATATATAAGAAGTAAGAAGATATATATATATATATATATATATATATATTATTAAGGTTAGTTGTTATTAGTTTTACTTAGGTATATTATATGTTGGTTGTTATATATATATATATATATATATATATATATATATATATATATATATATATATATATATATTATATATATATATATACATATATATTATATAAGGTTATTATTGCTGTTATTATTACATATACATATTACATATATATATATATATATATATATATATATATATTATTTATATATAAGAAGAAATATATATATATATATATATATATATATATATATATATATATATATATATATATATATATATATATATATATATATATATATATATATATATATATACTGTTAAAAGGAAAAAAAATGTGTAATTCAGCGGGAAAAGAGAATTTCTATAAAATCATCTTACAGTGTGTGCCAGTAAGGTTGACACTTGAATGGAAAGGAATACAGAACTGTCTGAATGATGAATTCTTTACAAACAGAAGAAATTTACTCTTTTGATCAGTGGACCCTCTTAACAGCTATAATCTTAAGGCTGTTGGATTTATAAAACACAGTAACATTCCTTTTTGATAAGATTAGTTCAGATTTGCTTTCTCAAATGAGCATAAAATGCTTAGATTTTTCAAGACATTTTTAATATTGTAGAGTTTACTCATTTTCTTCAAGGAAGTACAACGCAGCACAGCATCTGTTGAGAGAATATTTTCTGTTATGAAGATTATGTGGACATAGGAGAAATATACGTAGATTATGTGGACATAGGAGAAATCTATGTAGATTATGTGGACATAGGAGAAATCTATGTAGATTATGTGGACATAGGAGAAATCTATGTAAATTATGTGGACATAGGAGAATACTATGTAGATTATGTGGATGTAGAGGAAATCTATGTAGATTATGTGAATATAGGAGATCTATGTAGATTATGTGGACATAGGAGAAATCTAAGTAGTTATGTGGACATAAAAGGTAAAGAAATGTGGAAAGAGATCTAAAGAATTCTAATTTTTAGAGAGCTAAAGAATTCTTATTTTTAAAGAGATCTAAAAAATTCTTATTTTTAAAGAGAGCTAATGAATTCTTATTTTTAAAAAGAGAAAGAATTCTTATTTTTAATGAGATCTAAAGAATTCTTATTTTTAAAGAGCTAAATAATTCTTATTTTTAAAGAGAGCTAAAGAATTATTTTCAAAGAGATCTAAAGAATTTTATTTTTAAAGAGATATAAAAAATTCTTATTTTAAAGAGAGCTAAAGAATTCTTATTTTTAAAGAGAGCTAAGAAATTCTTATTTTTAAGAATTCTTATTTTTAAAGAGATCTAAGGAATTCTTATTTTTAAAGATCTAAATAATTTTTATTTTTAAAAAGATCTAAAGAATTCTTATTTTTAAAGAGAGCTGAAGAATTATTTCTAAAGATATCTAAGGAATTCTTATTTTTAAAGAGATCTAAAGAATCTTATTTTTAAAGAGATCTGAAGAATTCTTATTTTTAAAGATTTTTAAAGAGAGCTAAAGAATTCTTATTTTTAAGAGCTAAGAAATTCTTATTTTTAAAGAGATCTAATGAATTCTTACTTTTAAAGAGATCTAAAGAATTTTTATTTTTAAAGATATTTAAAGAATTCTTGTAAGATTTTAAAGGTCTCCCTTTAATGAAAAAATTTATGACCATTGTTTCGTGTTACTTCATTATAATAGAATCTAAAGAATTCTTATTATTAAATAGAGCTAAAGATTTCTTATTTTTAAAGAGATTTGAACAATTCTTATTTTCAAAGAGATCTAAAAAATTCTTATTTATAAAGAGATCTAAAGAATTCTTATTTTTAACGAGCCAAAGAATTCTTATTTTTAAAGAGATCTAACGAATTCTTATTTTTAAATAGCTAAATAATTCTTATTTTTAAAGAGAACCAAAGATTTTTTTATTTTAAAAGAGATTTAAGGAATTCTTATTTTTAAAGAGCTTAAGAATTCCTATTTTTAAAGAGATCTAAATAATTCTTATTTTTAAAGAGATCTAAAGAATTCTTATGTCTAAAGAGAGCTAAAGAATTCTTATTTTTAAAGAGAGCTAAGGAATTCTTAGTTAAATTTTTCAGAAAATCTTATACTGACGGCAATTTTTGGTGTCCGTTCAAGTAGTTAGATTCGAGGCTCGAACCCCCGCTCTCGCGAGAGAGAAAACTACGATCCTTAAACAAGAAGACTCTCTTTGATCCACTGAGATGCCTTGAACTTATATATATATAGATATATAGTATATAGTATATATATATATATATATATATATATATATATATATTATATTAGTATAGTATATTTAAGTAGTATTATATATATATATATAGTATATATATAATATATATATAAGGAATAAATTAAAAGTTCTTACACTTTCAAGTGTTTTTTTCACCCTGTTAAAGAAATAAAAACTAAGAACAAATTATAGTAAAAAATATAAAAATAAAGTGAATGTATATGTAAATAAAAACATTTAAAAAATAAAGATTAAAGTGGGAAACTTCTGCAGTCTTTGTGTTGCAATATTTGAGCTACGCAGAAAATATTATACAGAGTATATAGTATATATAATATATATAGTATATATATATACAGTATAATATTATATATATATAGTATAGTATATATATATAGTGATATTATAGTAAGTAGTATATATATAGTATATATACTATATATATATATAGTTCGAGGTTGGCGTTTTAAAGTTAAACATATTTTTCGCCCTGCTGAATCGAATAATATGTTTCAGATTTCTATGACGAATTTTTGACCCTAAATCAACTTTAAAAGAAAAAAATAAAAGTGAATATATTTTGTTTTATTAGAACAGCGCATTTTTGAGCCCCTTTCTTAAACTATTGTTTATTCCTGCAGTTACTAAAATATAAACAGAAAAAAGTAAAAAGAAACTGCAGAGCAAAAATTTACAAATTGAAAATTTCAGTATCCCTTTTGCAAAAAATATTTCAAAATAGTGAGAATTTTATATGGGAAATTTTTCTTCTTAAAGTGCTGCAACTGAAGAAATTACTAATTTGTCGGCTTTATCACCTTTGTTTGCTCTTCACAGCTTATATACTTATAATAGTATATATAGTTAGTATAGTATTATATATATATATATTATATTAGTTATATATATATATGATATATATATATAGTATTAGTACGTCATATGACATATACATATACATAAAGTACAGTATGATCATATATATATATATATATTATATATAATTGATATATATAATAATGATATATAATATAGTTATATATATAATATATAGATATATATATATTATATATATATATTAGTATAGTAACATTATATATAATATATAAGTATAGTATATGTATATAGTATATATATATATATATAGTATATATATATATAGTAGGTATATAACTATATGGAGTAAGTATAATATTAAGTAGTAGTATATATAAACATATATATATATAAGTATATATATATTATTATAGTATAATATTATATAATACATATATGATATTGATATATATATATATAAACAGTGATATATATAATATATATATATAATATATTGATATATATATATATATATATATATTAGTATGATATATATATATATTTAGATAGTATTGTGTATGATATATATATATACAGTATAAGTATAATAATATAATAATAGAGTAATAATTAATGGATAATGGATAATAAGTAATAAGTAATAAATAGATAATAATAGAGACTAATAATAATAATAATAATAATAATAATAATAATAATAATAATAATAATAATAATAATAATAATAATAATAATAATAATAATAATAATAATAATAATAAATAATGATAAATAATAATAATAATAATAATAGATAATAATAATAATATAATAATAATAGATGAATAATAAATGAATAAGTAATAAATGAATAATAATAATAATAATAATAATAATGAATAACGAATAATAATAATAATAATAATAATAATAATAATAATAATAATAATAATAATAATAATAATAATAATAATAATAATAATAATAATAATAATAATAATAATAATAATAGAAGAATAATAATAATAATAATAATAATAATGAAAAATAATATATAATAATAATAAATAGATGAGATAATAAAAATAATGAATAATAGATAATAATAATGAATTGATACTTTTATTATGAATAATAATAATTGTATGATAATAGACATATGAATAATGATAAAACTTGAGAATGAATAATAATATAATATAATGTTTTAAAAATAGTAGTAATTTATATATAATTTAAATTCATATAAAAAATAGAAAATTAATAAAAATTACAATATAAATAAATAAATAATTTAATAAATAAATAATAGAAAAGTAACTAAATGTATAAATAAAAAAATGTATCCTAATTTTGCAGAAAAATTCCTTTTAATTTTTTTCCTATTTTTTTTTTCTCTCTTTAGATTTTTTTTCCTTCCTATAAACAAAAAGTTTTGAAACAAAAACTTTTTCCTTTAAGTCAATATATGTATTTTTCATTTATTTTTTTTTTGATAACTATATATATTTTTTTCTCTTAGTGTTGTATTTGTTAATGATTTGTTGGCTTCTTTTCAACTCAGTATAATAGTATATATAGTATAGGTATATATTATAGTTATATAGTAGTCTCTTATAGTATATATTATATATACTTATGTAATATATATTATATTAGGTATATAGTATAGATATAGAAAAGATTGATTAGAAGTTATATAGGAAGTATATATAGTATATTATATTATAGTATATATATATATATATTCCTCGTCGGTTATTCCTTTTGGTTAGTTTTGGGAATCAAGAGTCGAGACCAATTCAAAGGTTGACATGTCTCTGTAAACTGAATTCCAAAGTATACATGTCAAAGATAGTTGGTAAATTAGATAATGGGAGTTTGGTTTGCATTATACTTTACTCCACTGGAGTACATTATAAGATGAGCATAGGCGGTTAAGGTCTGGGGTCAACAGGAGGTTAGGGTAGTTACAGGAAAAATATGAAGACAATGTAGAGCGAGGCATGTCTCGCGGTGAGCAATTGCTCATGTTTATAGAGGTGGTAACCGGGATTGAAGAATTCAGAGCACTAATGATCGTTGTAGTTGCAAAGGAATAAAGAAACTGAGGCATTATTCGATGAGTTTTCTTGCCTTTGCCAACATCAAAATGTACCTAAGAGATTCCAAAGGCAACAATATAAACAATTTTATACTCTAAAAGTTCAGCAAGGCTAGTGAAAGAAAAGGCAAATATTATAAGTAGTTATATTATATATATATTATATATAGTAGTGTTACTATATAGTATATATTATATAGTATAATTATATTATATATATATATATATATATAATATATATATATATATATATATATTAGTACTATAGTATATATTATATATATATTATATATATAGTATTAATATATGGGTGGTGTTGCGTGGTTTGGTGGGTTGGTGTTGTGGATGTTAGTATGTGTTCGGTTGGTTGATGTCGTGTTGGCTAGGTGGTTATGGTGTGGGTGGTATGGAGTATATATAGGAGTATAGTATATATATATATTTTTATATATATATATATATAAGTAACGTGTTACACTCACTTACACATGGGTTGTAAATGTTTTATTTGACTCCTGATATTGTGTTTTAGTAGTTGTGTATCCCAAAGTCCGCGTTAACGCAGGATCCTCAATTATGTATCTATACACTATACACCTACAACCCTTAATACTGTTTATTCAACCTATACATTCTATTCTTTATGTTTTACACATAATCTAATATACATTTTATGCATATTTTATTCTATTATACATATTCTGTTAACCCTTTTACTTCACCTATTCTGAACTTACGTTAGATCACTCGAAAAGGAATGGGTGAAATCTGATATCGACGATATATTAGATAATATATTAGATAATATAATAGATAAAACTGTATACTGATATTTTTTTTTGAATAGGTTTAACCCGTTAGGTAAGATTGAACTTAACTTTGATACTAACGTGTCCTCTTTAAGATGTCACAGCGGAGTTTATAGGGCATGTAATGTTGTAAGAGTTTAGAAAAGAAAATAACTCTGCAAAAACATCCAAAAATATTCCTGGCAATTGTAGAGTATATTCTGTAAATGATAAAAATATCTTTAGGAAGATTGGAAGGTCTAGAAAAAATTTTGTTTAATTTACTTTTCTTTTGTTCCGGAGTTCATGGAACTAAGAAACTAGTTCTTATCTACGAATGAAATATTTTTTTCAGCTAAGGAACTACTTCTTAACTAAGAATGAAATAAAAACTTTCCCATATTCTTTTCAAGCTAAGGAACTAGTTCTTAACTAAGAATGAATAAAAACTTCCCTCTTTATATTCTTTCCAAGCTAAGGAACTAGTTCTTAACTAAGAATGAATAAAAACTTCCTTCTTTTTATTCTTTCTAAGCTAAGGAACTAGTTCTTAACTAAGAATGAACAAAAACTTCCCTCTTTATATTCTTTCCAAGCTAAGGAACTAGTTCTTAATTACGAATTAAATAAAAATTACCCCATTTATATTCTTTTCAAGATAAGGAATTAGTTCTTAACTACGAATAAATTAAAAACTATCCCTTTATACTCTTTTCAGGATAAGGAACTAGTTCTTAACTACCAATGAAATAAAAACTACCAATTTTCAAGATAAAGAACTAGTTCTTATCTACGAGTGAAATTAAAACTACCCCCTTTATAGTCTTTCTTCCTAAAATCAAAAACACTAACAAAAACGGTATAAAGAACCTTGTTAATTGGCGGAAGGAGTTTACTGAACTATACAATAGAAATTCCCACTATGAGAAAAAGTGATTGACTAAAAGTTTTGAAGACTATTTCGATTCCTCTGGCGGTTCCTATCTAACCCCCCCCCCCCCCATGAATAGAGCAACGCCCGTGAAGTTCGAACATCTTATTAAAAAAGAAAAAGTTCAAATAAACCCTGAAACATGATATCAATTTTCTGAACTTAAATACAGGGATCAATTATACAATAACCTGATAGTTAAACAAACGTTACGCATGTAAAGATAGGTACATGCTCATTAACAATCCATTATTTAATATAAATATATATATATGAGTATGATATATATTTATATATATATATAATATATAATATATATATACTCTTGTATATATATATATATATATATTATAGTATAGTTATATATATATAGTTATATGATATATATATATATTATATGATTATTATATGAGTATATAGTATAATATAGGTATATATATAATATATTTAATATATATATGTATAATTCACTTTCTTCCTATATATAACATTATAAAGTATATCTATATATTATTATATATATATTATATAGGTATATTAATACTATATAGTATAGATTATATATTATATAGTATACATATATATATACTATATATATATTATATATATTATATTTATATATATATATAATAAACAGTAATGGACCCAGGGCTCGGGAATCCCTCTCTCTCTCTCGTCTTCTCTGCTCTCTCTTATATAGTCACTATATAAGTATATATATATATTATATATATATATGCATAGGTTATATATGATATAGTATATATATAATATATTAGTATTAGTATTATATATATATATATTATATACTATATATAGCTCTTAAAATAGAATTTAAAGCAGTCTCCGCCTTATCTATATTTAACAGATTTAGGGTTTTTCTTGCCTTTGTCAATCATAACCAAAATGTGAAACTAAAGAGACTCCCAAGGGCAACCATTAATAAAACAATTTTAATATTAAATTCATACAGCACAATATGCCGCTATTTCATTGAGCACGATTTCACCTTTTTTAATTGATTTGAAAAATATGCTTTATTTATGGCTATGAATTCTTACACTTTTTGCTTGCAATTTTTGCGACAATTTCGATAGTTTAATTAGTTGGCAATATTTTCATTGCATTTGGGCTTATTTCGTATAAAGAAGAATGAGAAATTTGTATATCGCGTAACATCGTTGAAGACTTTTTGTAAGTCAAGATCGATCGTGTTCGATAATGTTATAACCTCCGTGCTATAGAACGGAGTCGGGAGAGCACGAGTATTGGAAGGTAGCTTCCCTGATATATATATTATATATATATATATATATATATATATATAGTATATTAATATATATAATAGTATACGTTATCGTGAGTGGTAGTATCATATATATATATATAATATTATATATATATATATGATATATATATAGGTATATAGTATATATATATATATATATATATATATATATGATTATATTTATAAATATATATTTACAGTGTGTGTTTGTGTGTGAGTTTGTTTGTTTGTAAGTCCGTAAAAAGGACCAACAACATGAAAACGGCAAAGCACTCTACTTCCCTCTGGAATCTAGTAAGGCGTGGCACTGTTAGAAGCAAACAAAAAAAAAAAGCATGCACGTTCAAAACCTTTACGAAATGCCTTAAAGCCCGCAATAGCCCGTGCTCAATGATACAGAAAAGAAAAATAATGTATTTATTTTTAATATATTTATATTTTTAATATATATATATATATTTTAGCTTGTGTGTATATATGTGAACAAATAATATATATATATGTTTATTTCTATTTTATTTTTGGAAAATTATATCTATAAGTGCTGCCTTTTGTTGTCATTTTGTCTTTTATTATATACAGTGATTATATATATATATATATATATACTATATAGTATAATATATAATAGTATATGATATATATATAGGTATGAGTATATATATATATATATATATATATATTATATATATTAATATATATATATATATATATATATATATATATATATATATATATATATATATATATATATAGGATATGATGAAAAGATGAGTAGTTTCCAATGCCAAATTAAATTTCAAAGTTAAATGAAATAATAATAACAATAACAGTAGACCAAATGAACAATAACAATAATGACGTAGTAAGAGGTAGACAAATAACAATAACAATAACAATAGGGACAAAGACTGTACCATATTAAGTTTCAGTTTATGAGTACAAAGTTTTTAAAAAGAACATATAATAATCACCAATAATAATAATAATAATAATAATAATAATAATAATAATAATAATAATAATATAATGAATTAATAATAATAATAATAATAATAATAATAATAAAAATAATATGAATAATAATATGAATAATAATATGAATAATAATATGAATAATAAAAATATCTTTACAACATCTGTGCTAATAATAATAATAATAATTATAATAAATGAATATAATAGTTTTCATATATAAAATGAATAAAAATAATACCTAATAATGAAATGTAAAAAAAATAATAATGAATAAATAAATAATATTACTAATAGAGTAATAATAATAGATAATAATAATAATAATAAGTATAATGATAATAATATAATAATAATAATATATAATAATAAATAATAATAATAATAATAAAGTAATAATCATATAATAATAATAGAGTAATAATAATAACAATAATAATAGCAAATAATAATAAATAATAATTAATAATATAATAGAATAATATAAATAATAAAATGTGTTGTATATATATATATATATATATATTATTATATATATTATACATAGATATATAGATATAATATATATATATATATATATATATATATATATATAATATAATATATATATATATATATATATATATTATATATATTTTAAAAAATTATTTTCTTCTTTCCTTCTTTTTTTTCTTCTTTTGGTCCTTCTTTTCCTTCTTTCTATTATATTTCTTCTTTTCCTTCCTTACATTCTTTTTTTCCTTTTCTTCTTTTTCATGTTTCTATTGTTTTTTTTTCTTTTTTATTTTCATTTTCTTCCTTATTTTTCTTTCTCTTTCCTTTTCTTACTATTTTTATTTGTTTTTGTCTTCATCTTCTATTTTTATTTTTCTTATTTTTTTGTTTTCTATTCCTCTTCCTTTTTCTACTAAAACAGAATTCTTTCCTTTGTCCAAAAATCTTATTTAAATTTTTATCTAGCTTTATGTACTTTAAATACTCTTTCTCGCTTTCTTTCCATTAATTTCTTTGCTGCTTCTTTATTTTATATAATTTCAGTGTTTCCATCTGTCAGCACTCTTCTTTTTCTTCTTTTTCGTCTTTTTCTTCTTGATTACATTTATGTTCATTCTCTTTCTTTTCCTCAATTTTATCATTATTTCTTATTCTTTTCTTCTTTTTGACTATATATATATAGTATATATAATATTATATATATATATTAAATATATATATATATATTATATAATATATGATATATATATATATATATATAATTATATATATATATAGTATTATTATATATATATATATATAGTATTCAGTGGCGTACGGCTGGAAGAATACACTTTGGGTAGGGGCAGAGTTTATATATATAGTATAGTATAGGTATATATATATATATATATATAATAGTATATATATATATATATATATATATAGTATACCTTTTTTAGTATATATATATATATATATATATATATATATATATATATATATGTAGGCTGAACGAAAACTAAAAAAAAAAATATTTTAATCATTAAAGTTCTTTACATACCTATAAGTATGAAAGAGCTTGTTTACGAGGTTATATTTACGCAAAATACTTAATTGTTAATGCACATTCCAATTGAGTAATTTCCTTAGGCCTACCATTTTTTTAAAATAAAGCTGTGGTTTTTATAGATAGTTTTTTAAAGCGTTTTTTTCTCTTAATATAAAATCTGACATTACTCCATTTAATGCAATTATTGTCGAATTATTTAATGTATAAATAAATAATAAAAATACCATAAAGTAAAGTTATATAAAATTAATATTCAAGATCAGAACAATCAGACACATTCGATACAAAAGATTTCAAAACAAACTGCCCCCAAGCCAACGATTTTTCGGTACATACTGTTACGGGAACGAGAACAAAGGTTTCGATATTATTTTCGGTGATAGGTGGACAGCCTAGCCCCGCTCCCTTTAATAAGGTTTGAGTGTAAGGAGAAATGAGCTGTCATGTCGTACCGCCCAGTGCAAAGAATTTTACTCCTAAGATCAGAGTAGGAGCGAGAAGGTTTCTAGAATGGAGATTCCAAGTTATTATTAATAGCTATTTATTATTGTGGGTTGTTTTTCTTTAATGTATGATGGGCTAGAGAATTGCTTCTTTTTTAACGTTGTTATGATAAAATTTTGAATAATTTAGTATAGCCTTTTTTACAATTTGAATTTCGAATTATTTAAAGGCCAGAATATAATATTGGTAGGGAGCGTACCTAACCCGGCCTAGCCCTATTATACGCCCTTTATATAGTATATATATTATATATATAATATATAATATGTATATATGTAGTATTATATATATATATATTATATATATATATATATAGTATATATATATATATATACACCGTAATATATATGTTCATAGGCTCTTCTTTCTGGGTCCCCAGCATTTTATTCATCGAGTTAGTTGCATTAAGACCATCAGATTTTGTTTCCTTCTATACTTATCTTTCCCCCCAATTTTAACTACAACTCCATTTATAATCCATCTTATCTTCTTCTTTCCATTCTGTCAGTTTTCCTTTGCACAATTTTCAGTTTCTTTCATGTATTATACACTGCCCTTATTTATATTTATAAAGAGGATAAGATGGGAGGGGAGGGTAAAATATATTGGAAAGAAATAACGGGGGTTGACAGAATGTCATCTTTCTGACATTTATTATCAACCTTATGATAAAATTTTGAATAATATATATTTGCAAACATTTTCTAATAAAATAGTAGTATATATAGTAGTAATATTATATATATATATATGATGAATATATATATATATATAATATATAATAATTATAAATATGATATAGTATATATAGTATATAATATATCTATATTATATATATATATTAGATATATTATATATATATATATATATTATATATATATATGAAAACATTTCTAATGTATATATATATATATATATATATATATATAGTATAATATATGTAATCTAGAATGAGAGATGTGCTGGAGTGGAGAGGAATAAGAGGGAGAGGGAAAGTGTTGATTCTGATGAGTGACTTGTGTTAACTAGAATATACTACCGGTTAAATTTAAGTTAGAGCACATCATTATATGTGTGGTTGTAACATATGGTCCATCTAAAGGTGATATGGAAGGGATTGGGACTTTTTGGGATAATGTGAACGATGTTTCGGACGAGGAGAGTAAAGGTTTTTCAGATTGATTGTGTTGGGCGACTTGAATAACCTGTTGGATAGGTGATAGAAAAAGGGATGATATAACAGATGCCTGTACTTTTACTGACAGGGCTGGAGTTCGGGTAAATGTTTTTTGGCGGTTCTAAATCCGGCTTCGGCTCTGGCTCTGGCTCCAGCTCATAGTTATAATTTCATATATATTTGCAAATGATATCATTAGCTCTCTAGGTTATAAAAAATTAAAAAAGATTGGTTGTTAGTGGCACCTTTATTTTGATTTTACATAATTTTTTTTTAAATAAAACAAATTATAATTTACTTTCTTCCTAATTTTTAAAATAATCCCTCCTCGAACTATGTGAACATATGTAATACATTTATTTTTTCAAAACTCGTTCCTTAAAAATTAAACTGTTTCAAGAAAATCTTTCTTTAAAAATGTCCTTAGATTTGATTTAGTATCTTTAAATCTAAAACTAAGCGCTTCAAACTTACCTGAGTGTGAGGCAAATCTGTAACTGTGTAAGCGGCAACTTGCAAAAATTTTAGGATAATAAAGAATTGTTATAATTGTTATAATTATAACTGTTATAATTGATTGTTATAATTATAATTGTTACAATTGATTTCCCGGTGGATTTTGGTTATGACATAAAACGGCTTTTCGAATTCTACTTTGTATTTTTTTTTTCAGAGTATTTACCGAGTTGAAGATCTTTTAATGGCTGATTGTCATTTTTCAATCGCTTTTCTTTGTGCTTCAATTAGTTCCACATCTATCAATATTGGCATCGTCATCTTCATCTGACAAGATACCATAGGAAAAAAATTGCTGAAACTTATGAGCTATCTGGTTCAGCGATAGATTCCTGTTCGATAGTGTTATAGATTCTGACCTGTGGATCAACATATTTTGTTTTCAGTTAACATTCTTTTTTTCCCCTACATTAAGGAATTTTTATGTCATTTGCTGAAACCTCTCCTTTAGTTTCTAATAAATTAGACACATTCATTCTATATTAAATTTTCCAGCAGTCAAACCCTCTGATTGAATTTCCTTTATTGCAAGGAAATAATATTTGAATTATTCTATGAAGGTTTCAATTTGCTCTTATTGACATCTGAAGCGAGATACCTCAGGTGTACTTCACTTTTCCAGCATGACACTTTAAATCTTCCATTAATTTTGAGGAACGCGCTATTTTTGCTATTTCTTTCGCCATGTTTATAAGATATGCTACAAGAGTAATTGTAAAGTTTAAACTCCTCAACCCCATGCGTGCAACCAATACTGACCTCATCGGAACAATCTTCTCATGCTTTTATCATGTTCGTTGTGAAAATCAACAAATACTTCTTCGTTTTGACGTTCAATAAAATCTGAATCACATTAACAAGTTCTTAAAGTCCTTACTCATTTTCTTATTTAATTTTCAAACTTACTGATCATATTTGCTACGATACTCGCCACAATATACTAATTACTGGCTCTTATTGATTTCGAATTCATTTAAAAATCAACAATATAAATATATTGATGAATATATTCACTAATGAATATATTAGTGAATATGAACAAATTGAATATGAATGAATTTATTCACCAAAATATTGAGATTTGGTGTCTCTTACTGCTTATATTTTAGTAATATTGTTTTTTTTTTAAGTCTACATATCTAAGATTAACAACAAAATAATTTGCCTTTGCCATTATGAAAGCACCCATTTTTAAACTCACAAAGCGTCCCTTTAAGCAATATTTAAGCTTACATTTTGTATATCCACTCTCCTCTTCTAGTACAAGTAAAACCAGTTAACGAATGTTTTCAGTTTTGAAAATCCTATTTTAAAAATCCTATTTAAATCCTACTTTAAAAAACGGGACACGGTCTTTAAAACCATTTCAGTCAATTGTTTCCTGAATTTTTCACTAGACATAGACATAACTTAGACTATTGAAAATAGAATCAACTTTAGGCCGAGTTTTTGAGGTTGAAGGAGTATCCTGAGCCGCTTAAGTAATTATTACCTTTATTACTAATATATATATATATATATATATATATATATATATATATATATATATATATATATATATATATATATATATATATATATATATATATATACGGTATATATATAACTATATATATATATATATATATATATATATAATATATATATATATATATATATATATTATATATATAATATATAATATATATATATATATATATATATATATATAATCTTACCACCACACAGCAATGTCGGAAAAGTGATGTGCATAATAATAATAATAATAAATAATAATAATAATAATAATAATAATAATAATAATAATAATAATAATAATAATAATAATAATTAATAATAATAATAATAATAATAATAATAATAATATAATAATAATAATAGTAGTAAATAATATCATTAACAATAAAATTAATGTTATAATAATAATAATAATAATAATAATAATAATAATAATAATATTAAAATATAATAATAATAATAATAATAATAATAATAATAATAATATAATAATAATAATAATAATAATAATAATAATAATAGAATAAATAATAAATAAGTAAATAATAAATAATAGTAATAAATGATAATAAAAATAAATAATAATAATAATAAACAACAAATAATAAATAAAAAAAATAATAAAAAAAAAATAAATAAAAAAATAAATAAATAAAAAATAAATAAAAAATAATAAAAAAAAATAAATAAAAAAAAATAAATAATAAAAATAAATAAATAAAAATAAATAAATAAAAATTAAATAAAAAAAAATAAATTAAAAAAAAAGAAATAAAAAAAATAAATAAAAAAAATAAATAATAAAAAATAATAAAAGTAATAAATAATAAATAAATAAATAATAAATAATAAATAATAAATAATTAAATAATAAATAATAAATTAATAAATAAAAAGAATAAATAATATAATAATAAATAATAAATGAATAAATATAAATAATAAATAATAAAGAATAAATAATAAAAATAAATAAATAAATTAATAATAAGTAAATAAATAAATAAATAAATAAATAAATAAATAAATAAATAAATAACTAAAAATAACTAAAATAACTAAATAACTAAATAACTAAATAACTAAATAACTAAATAACAAATAACTAAATAAATAAATAACTAAATAACTAAATAACTAAATAAAACTAAATAACTAAATAATAAATAATAAATAATAAATAATAAATAATAAATAATAAATAATAAATAATAAATAATAAATAATAATAAATAATAAAAAATAAAAAAATAATTATAATAAATAAATAAAATAAATAATTATTTAAATAATAAATAAAATAATAAATAAATAATAAATAAATAATAAATAAATAATAAATAAATAATAAAATAAATAATAAATAAATAATAAATAAATAAAAATTAAATTAATAAATAATAATAAATAATAATTCATAAAATAATTAAAAAAATAAAATCCTAAAATAATTATAAATAAAATAAAGATAAAGAAATAATAATAAATAATAATAAATAATAATAATATAATAAATAATAATAAATAATAATTAAATTAACAATATAAAATAATAAATAATAACAAATTATAAAAAAAATGAGATTAACTGAAAAATAATTAATAATAATAATAAATAATAATAAATAATAAAAATAATAAATAATAAATAATTAAAATAATTAAATAATAAATAATAATAATAAATATAAAAATAAATAATAAATAATAAATAATAAATAATAAATTAATAAATAATAAATAATTAAAATAATAAATAATAATATTAATAAATAATAAATAATAAAA
>JABUQX010118784.1:30000-32500 GCA_015478945.1 Trachelipus rathkii | reverse complement strand
ATTAAGTTAGAGTGGGGGAGGGGGGTTCAGATAGAGAGAAAAAAAGCAGAGAAGGAGAGAATTAAGAGAAGAGTAAAGTGAACATGTGGCAATATTGCACAGAATGTTGACTCTTGACAGGCGGACGTTCTGTGCTAGAGTTAGATAGGGAATGTAATTTTGTATATTATACTAGAGTGTTCTGTTGTATTATGCTAACTGTATTTTAGTAATGTGAAGGTATTGAGATAAGTGCAATTCACGATTTCGTAAACTATAATTAATTATTGCAGAAAATCTACTTTCGGCAATTTACGATAGTTGGTCGAGAGAAAAACTCGTTTAATTATCTGCTTACTTATATATATATATATATATATATATATATATATATATATATATATATATATATATATATATATATATTATATATATATATTTAAATATTATATATATATATATATATATATATAAATATATATATATATAGCATATATATATATATATATATATATATATATATATATATACCTAACTATATATATATATATATATACTATATATATATATATCAATCAATTTAAGCTGTTGTATTTATGTTAAAATTTATGTCGTAAAATAAAAAGTATTTTCTGAAACAAAGGTTGTAAATCTCAAAATAACCAAAATTTTACTTTTGTCATACATATTTATGTAAATACCTATGTAAACAAAAGTTTTACATAAAGATTTATCAATAAGTATATAAGGAATCATCTCCATACACTTGAGGTCGTAAAGTCACCCATACTTGCTCAAGCTTATTGGGATATTTCAGCGCAATTCAAGGTCGGTATAGATTCTGGAAAATATCCTCTTATTTGCCGATTCTACAATGTCTCCGCAAGAATCGATCCCTCGCTCGCTCCAGTTTTCATCGCCAACTCAAGTGGTATTGCTTAGCCTAGGCCTTACCTTACAATCCTTGCAAAAAAAAAGCGAAAGCTTTCGGTAGCCGACGCATTAATTTTCACCTCCCTTGCCTTGTTGAAGAGAGAGAGAGAGAGAGAGAGAGAGAGAGAGAGAGAGAGAGAGAGAGAGAGAGAGAGAGAGAGAGAGAGAGAGAGAGAGAGAGAGAGAGAGAGAGAGAGAGAGAGAGAGAGAGGCTGATATTATATTTCTACAAAATAAGGGAAGTTATTTAACCCCAACAACTCTCTCTTTCTTCCTCACCCATTCTTATTACTAAAAGCAACGAACAAAATTTTATGCTGAATGAACGAAAATTGAAGTTAAAAAATATAACATTTTGAATTTAAAATATGACAAATAAAAGTCGTGGTAAAAGTATATACTCTCCCTCTTAATGATCTTCAGGTGAAAGTGTACGAATATATAGCAATAACATATATATATATATATATATATATATATATATATATATATATATATATATATATATATATATATATATATATTGGGTATATTATATATATATATATATATATAATTCGACATATGAAGTTAATTATATTTGGCTTATGCTGTTTTTAAGTAGTATTTCTTTTACATCATTATTATTATTATTATTATTATTATTATTATTATTAATTGTTTTTAATTATTAACTATTAAAAATAATTAATATTATTACTAATTATTAGGAAATTATTTTATTATAATTATTATTATTATTATTATTATTATATTATTATTATTATTATTATTATTAGTTTTTCATTATTATTATTATTATTATTATTATTATTATTATTATTATTATTATTATTATTATTAATCATTATTATTATTGTTATTCTTTTATTAGTTATTATTAGTTATTGTTATTATTATTATTAACATTATTATTATTAACATTATTATTATTAACATTATTATTATTAACATTATTATTATTAACATTATTATTATTAACATTATTATTATTAACATTATTATTATTAACATTATTATTATTAACATTATTATTATTAACATTAACATTATTATTATTATTATTATTATTATTATTATTATTATTATTATTATTATTATTATTATTATTATTATTATTATTATTATTGTTATTGTTATTGTTATTGTTATTGTTGTTGTTATTGTTATTGTTATTGTTATTGTTATTGTTATTGTGTTATTTGTTAATGTAAATTAGAAATCTATATAATTATTTGTATATTTATGTATGTATTATTATTATTATTATTATTATTATTATTATTATTATTATTATTGCAGTAGTGGTATCTACGTACTGGGATTTGTCCATTTCATTTAAGATTTGCTGATAACACTAATAAATAGGATACTTTTTTAATTAAGAAATGGAATAAGAAAACTTAAACAATATATATAAAAATCTTAAAGTTAAAAGGAATTATAAAGAGTTTTAGTTTTTATGCTTTTATTTTCCAAAGGATGCTGCTTATACACACACCTACACACACACACACACGCACGCACACACACACACACACACACACACACATATGTATATGTGGAGCTACATTTATATATAACTTTT
>JABUQX010118784.1:12500-17500 GCA_015478945.1 Trachelipus rathkii | reverse complement strand
ACGTATCAGGGAGCACAAATTGTGGCCTTTGAAATTGATCAGGACTGGAAATTTTCCCTAATTCTGCTGGAACTTACTAGATCTCTGGTCTTTGCCACTAAGATCATGATATATATATATATATATCATAATATATATTAATATATATATAATATAATAATATACTATAATTGATATAATATAATATATATATAATATATATATAGCAATAAATAAATTAGTTTACCTACAAGCTAAGCAAACTATTCATGAATACATTCATGCTAATGAAATTTTTATTTAGTATAATTAATATTATACTAATTATTATTCTTATATTATAATTGATTATATTTAAATTATATTAAAAATAGACTATAACTGACATTGCAAGAAAAATCGTCGTTAACAGAAATTTAATAATAATAATAATTAAAACAACAACAAAAAAACAACAGACAAAAAAATGAAATAACATTAAAATAATAATAATTAATAATAATAATAACAAGAAAATAATAATACATAATAATAATAATAATAATAAAAAATAAAAAAAAGAAAAGATAATAAAAAAAGAAGAATAATCTCAGGAAATGAAATCATTTATCTATATGTTTTATTTATTTTAGTTATATTATATACAATAATGACATGCGGACTGTCAGTATTATTATTATAAAAGAACAACAACTAATATTATAAATAATATAAAAAAAATAGTTAAATAAATTAAAATTAAATAAAACTAAAATTGAAATAATAATTTATATTTTTTATTATTTATTTTATTATTATTTTTATTACTATTTTATTATGTATTTTTTATTATTATTTTTATATTATTTTTTTTATTATTTTTTTATTATTTTTGTTTAATTTTGTTTTTAATTTTTTTTATATTTTTTTTTTATATTTTTTTAATTTTGTTTTTAATTTTTTTTTATATTTTTTTTTTATATTTTTTTTTATATTTTTTTTTATATTTTTTTATTAAATTTTTTTATATTTTTTAATTTTTTTTTTATATTTTTTGTATATTTTTTTTTTTATATTTTTTTTTTTAATTTTTTTTTAAATTTTTTTTTTACATTTTTGGCAATTTTTTTTATATTTTTTTATATTTTTCTTCAATATTTTCTATTTTAGCTGTATTTTTATATATATTTTTATATTTTTGGTAATTTATATTTATATTTATTTATATTTATATGTTATATTTATATTATATTTTAATTTTATATTTTATATTTATATTTTATATTTATATTTTATATTTATATTTATATTTATATTTATTTTATATTATATTTATATTTATAATGTATATTTATATTTATATTTTAATATTTATATTTATATTTATATAATATTATATGTATATTTTAATTTTATATTTTATATTTATATTTAATTTTATATTTTAATTTTTTAGTTTGAAAGTCATTTTTTATTTAATATTTATATTTATATTTATATTTATATTTTATATTTTATATTTATATTTATATTTATATTTATATTTTATATTGTATATTTATATTTTATATTTATATTTTAAATTTATATTTATATTTATATTTATATTTATATTTTATATTTTAATTTAAGTATAATACGTTTATTTATATTTTATATTTTATATTTTATTTTAAGCATAAATCTTTTTATTTATATTTATCTTATATTCATATTTATATTTATATTTTATATTTATATTATATTATATATTATTTTATATTATATTTTATATTTTAATTTATATTTTAATTTTATATTATCTTAGATTATATTTAATTATATTTTAAATTGATATTTATATTTATATTTTATA
The DNA here is from genome assembly GCA_015478945.1 of Trachelipus rathkii. Classification (NCBI taxonomy): domain Eukaryota; kingdom Metazoa; phylum Arthropoda; class Malacostraca; order Isopoda; family Trachelipodidae; genus Trachelipus; species Trachelipus rathkii. The sequence continues at coordinate 15,687 of JABUQX010118784.1, read as the reverse complement.
TTTATATTTATATTTTATATTTATATTTATATATTTAATTATATTATATTTATCTTAAATTTATATTTTATATTTATATTTAATTAATTTTATATTAATATTTAATTTATATTTATATTTTATATTTATATATATATGAAAATTCATATTCTTCTATTTAGAATTCTATGGTGTTTTTAATTTATTTTTTATATTTTATATTATACTTTATATTTTATATTTGTAATTTAGATTTATATTTTATATTTTATATTCATATTGTTATATTATATTTTATATTCTAATTAAATTTTATATTTAGTATTTTATATTTTATATTATAGTTTATATTTTATTTATGTTTTATATTTATATTTTATATTTATATTATATTTTGTGTTTATTTTTGTTTAATTTATATGTATATTTTATATTTTAATTTTAATTTTATATGTATAATTTTATTTATGTTTATATTTATATTATATTTGATTTATTTATTATATTATATCTAATCTTATATTATCTCTTTATTTTAATGTTATATTATATGAATTTAATTTTATATTTATCATTATATTTATATTTTATAATTTATACTATATGCATATTGATATTAAATATTTCTATATTTAGATTATTTTATTTTTATTTTTTATTGATATTTTTATTTTTATTTTTTATTTTCTATTTATATTTTTTATTTTACATTTCAATTTTACATTTATAAAGATATTTTATATTTTTATTTTTTATTTTTTATTTTATTTTTATTTTTATTTTTTATTTTTATTATTTTTTATTTATTTTTTAGTTTTTATTTTTATTTTTATTTTTTATTTTATTTTTTATTTATTTTTATTTTTTTTATTTTTATTTATTATTTTTATTTTTTATTTTTTATTTTTATTTTTATGTTGTTTGTCGAATTTTGTTTTAGACTTATGTTTAATTTATATTTATATTCTTATCTCTCTATTTTTTTTATTTTATTTTTATTTTTTATTTTTTATTTTTATTTTATTTTTATTTTTATTTTATTTTTTTATTTTTATTTTTTTTAATTTTTTATTTTATTTATTTTATTTTTATTTTTATTTTATTATTTAGTTATTATAGTTTATTTTATTTTTTATTATTATTATTATTATTATATTATTATTTTATTTTTTATTTTTATTTTTATTTTATTATTATGATTTGTATATTAAAATTATATTATTATTATTTATATAATTTGGAATTATTTTTATTATATATTATATTATTATTATTATATTATTATTATTATATTATTATTATTATTATATTATTATATATATTATAATATATTATTATTATTATATTATTATTATTAAATTATTATATTATTATATTAATTATTATTATTATATTATTATTATTATTATTATATAGTATTATCATATATTATTATTATTATTATTATTTTATTTTTATTTTTATTTTATTTTATTTTTATTTTTATTTTATTATTATTATTATTATATTATTATTTATATTATTTTTATATTTTATTATTATTATTATATTATATTTATTTATTTTTATATTCATTATATAAATATATTATTATTATTATTATTATTATATTATATAATAATATTATTATATTATATATTTATTATTATATATTATATTATATTATTTTATTATTAAATTTTAATAATCAATTAACAAAATTATTTTAAAATTTCAATTACTTTTCTTTAAAATCACGTAAAATTAAATTATAATTAGAAGTTAATTAATGGTAATTATAATTATAATATAATTACAATATAATTATAATATAAATTATATTGATATATATATATTATATATATTATTAAGTTTACTGATTTAATTACAGCACCAAAATTAGTTTTCATTATTTCGTCTATGTTTAAAGGAAGTATTGCTCTTGTAACTTTTATAAATAATTTAAATTGATTTTTGTAAATAATAAACATAAAGTAGATTTATTTTTATTATATATATATATATAATAAATAAATATATAATAAATGATATAAATATATACTATGTATAGATGAGTCTATACACGAAGTAAAAATAATATGTGTAAATTACAAACAAATTAGTGATATATAAGATATAATGATTAAAGAATATTATATAATAAATACATATTAGTATATATATAAATATATAAATATACAGAGAGAGAGAGAGAAGAGAGAGAGAGAAAATAGTTCCAATATTGAATTATTGAGTGCCACATTAGATGTGGTAGATCAACTTGAACATAATATGAGAAAAAAGAATTTCCAACCCGTAAAAAAATAATACTCTAAAATTTGCAATTACCTTTTTTTTCGTAAAAATTTCATCCAATGTTATCAATTTCTCCTTAGAGAAACGTGTCAGAGAATTGAAACGAATAATTAACAACCAAATATTTCATTAATTGGATGATGGCAAACTGAAGCAAGTATCTGAGTTTAATTGACCAAATCGATGACGTCATAAAATTTAGGCAACTAGCTTCCATAGTATAAACATGACTACTATCTATTTTAATCTCTATTGCCTCTTAAACCATACTATGACGTCATCAATTTAAGATATAACGCCAGGAATTAAAACAAAACATTATCATTTTTTTTAAATAACTTTTAAGCCAAATAGAAGACGACAAATTTTTAGTACAGTACCGCCAGAAGTGTTAAACAATATTTCACCCAAAATAATCTTAAGACGTTTTAGCTCAAATCATACGTCCATCAATTTATAATACCAAACGCCCAGATAAATCCAATACCTTCACATATTTTAAATATATTAAACGTTTTAAACTAATGAATGACGCAATGACATTACAAGAACACCTTCCCTACCGCAATAAATATTATCTCGAAAAACATTCAGGAAGGAGTAAAAAGCTTACCTTTACAAAAGTGAGCTTAAAGGGAAACTAAAAAAGAAAAGCTTAAAAATAAAATGACACAGAGAGGAAAAGGGAAAAAAAGCATGTAATAAACATTGTAATTTTAATCTTTCTCAAAAAAGAAGAGAGAAAACCTTGTTATTATTACAAAAAGTAAACTCGTTAACATAATAATAATAAAATAAAATAATTAATAATAATATAATAATAATAGATAATAATAAAATAAAAAAATAATAATATAATAAAACAATAATAATAATAAAATAATATAAAATAATAATAATAAATATAAAATAA
>JABUQX010118784.1:0-2500 GCA_015478945.1 Trachelipus rathkii | reverse complement strand
AAGAAAGTGTAAAATAAGAGTAAAGACAGTGAATGTTGCAGAAGCTAAGGACAAATGAAGGAAGCAAATTATATATGAAGAAACTAACGATAATTGAAGGAATCTAAGAATAAATGATGAAAGGTAAGGATAAATGAAGGAAGCTAACGATAATAAAGGAAACTAAGAATATATTAAAATGCTAAGGATAAATGAAGGAGGCTAAAGATAAATGAAAGAAGCGAAAGATAAATAAAGACCTTAAAGACCTTTCACCAGAGCAAGTTTGTAAATTCTCGGAGGCACTAACCCTATCATCGGTGGTTATCAGCTCTCAAGCAATAATAGGATGAGGAGTTTTCGAGGGTCTATCTTTGGAAGCTACCCAGTGACCTCTCCGGGTCTACATTAGCATTCAACGTATATTTTATTAGCTGATACAAGGGTATTACGTTGAGAAAATACCTCGTTTGGTGTGAGAAGAAACTGGGTAATTACTGGACCAACCTTTCATGTAAGATTAAGTTAAATATAAAATAACATCTGCATAAATAATACGTGAAAAGGAAGTCATTGTGCTCAGGAGTGAATGCCCCCCCACACTATATATATATATATATATATATATATATATATATATATATATATATAATATATATATATAGTATATATATATATATAATAAGATGAATATTATATATAATCATATATATACAGTATATATATATATATAATATATAATTAAATTATAATATATATATATATATAAATATATTTATATATATATTATATATATATATATATAAATATATATAATTATAATATATATATATATAAAATATAATAATATTTAAATATATATATATATATATATATATATAATAGAATATATATATATTAATATATATATATATAAAAATATAAATATATATAGAAGAGAGAAAGAGAGAGAGAGAGGAAGACGAAGACGAGAAAGAAGAAGAGCAGAGAGAGAGCAGAGAGAGAGAGAGAGAGAATTCCGATGACTTTTTTTCATTTTTTTAACTATATTAAATAAACCTCAATATTTTTCACCTACCCCTATTTCCCTTTCGCCCTCTCTCTCTCTCTCTCTCTCTCTCCTCTCTCTCTCTCTTCCTCTCTCTCTTTCTCTCTCTCTCTCTCTCTCTCTCTCTCTCTCTCTCTCTCTCTGCGCTTTCCTTTTAAGATTATTTTATTAATTATTCTATTCTCCACACATGCCCTTATCAATCACAAATCTCCCCTTCTTCCTTACTCTCACTTTTTAAATCTGCCTCTTTCTTCATTTTTTTTCATCCTCTCCCCATGCCTCTTAGCCTCTTCATCTCCTCGCCATCTTCCCAAAAAGAATCTTGACAATATGGTGTCACCAAATGGCCTGTCTATCAATGCGGAACAACCGAAATAGTAAAAGATTGTGTGAATAATGTATATATGTCTGTTGTGGTGTGTAGGGTGTGGTACGTATTGTGTGTCGTCCTGTGTGTATTTATTTTTCCTTAGTGTACTTAATGCTTCATAGTGTACGTGTTGATATTCTCTTTTCTGTGTGCTTCCTTTATTACTTCAATGGATGATCTTTTTCACACATTTTCAAGAAAATTTCCTTATAATATAATAATAAATATATAATATATATAAGATTCATATATATATATTATAGTAGTAAATATATAATATATAATAATATTATATATATTAATATAATTGTATAATATAATATAAATAATAGATATATATATATATATATATAATATATATATATAATATAATATATATATAAGATATGATATATATTATAAATATCAGAGTTGTAGTGATGGTGATGTTTCACTATCACGATCGGATAGTAAAACCACTAGTATACGAATGCGTATGCGGATATCCATAGTTAAGTTTATAGAGTCTTCCACAAATACTAAATATATAAAATATATTATATATATATATATATATATATATATATATAATATATATATATATGCCAAAATTCTGAATATCAAAAAGTCATACTAAAAATAGTTGTAGTAATATTAGTACTACTTTAATTCATCTTATTCTTTATGCTATTCCCTAAATTTCCTCTTATATTCTTATCCCTCCCTCTCTTTCTAAATTCTCCTTATATTTATTCCCTTTCTCATGCTCTAATAGGACTAAAATTAAATGAAATACACATCTTATCATTCTTTTCATCTCTATCAGCTCTCTTTCTTCTCTCCATTTTAATTCTAACGACTTTTTTTTTCCTGCGTTTTCGCCATTCGCCATCTATTTCTGAAACTTGTAGATGGTATTCAGCAATTATTTATCTTATTGTTCTATGCTTAAATTTACTTTTCTTAATATATAATAATAATATATAATATATAATATATAATAGATAATAATATATATAATATATATATATATAATATATAGTATATATATAAATAATTATATATATATATATATATACTTCCAGCACCCGAAGAGCCAGCAGAACTAGAAAACTCATCTC
>JABUQX010118782.1:32500-43226 GCA_015478945.1 Trachelipus rathkii | reverse complement strand
TTATACATTATATTTTATAATAATAAATAATTATCTCATAATCATAATTTTCTACATTTCTATACTATATTTCTAACTAAAATTTCTAAAAAACAATTTATATCTATAATATATTTCTAACATATTTCTAACATATTTATATATATATCTATAAATTATTTCTAACATAGTTTTAACATATTTCTAACATATTTCTAACATAGTTCTAACATATTTCTAACATATTTCTAACATAATTCTCACATATTACTGACATTATTTTAACATGTTTCTAACATATTTCTAACATTTCTTTTATATTTTTAACATATTTCTAGCATATTTTCAACAAATTTTTAATAAATTTCAAACATATTTCTAACATATTTTTAACATATTTCAACCATATTTCTAACATATTTCTTACATATTTTGAGCATATTTCTAACAAATTTCTAACATAATTCTAACATATTTTTAACATATTTCTAACATATTTCTAATATATTTCTAACATATTTCTTACATATTTCTAACATATTTCTAACATATTTCTAACATGTTTCTAACATATTTCTAACATATTTTAAACATATTTCTAAAATATTTCTAACATATTTCTAACTTTTATTACATAGTTCTAACATATTTTTAACATATTTCTAACATATTTCTAACATATTTCTTACATATTTTAAATATATTTCTAACATTTCTATCATATTTCTAACATATTTCTAACATATTTCTAACATATTTCTAACATATTTCTTAACATATTTCTTAACATATTCCTTAACATTTCAACATATATTTTAACATATTTCTTAACATATTTCTTAGAATATTTATTATACATATTTATCTAACATATTATTCTCAACTAATATTATAAATCAACATATTTCTAACATATTTTATTAACATGTTGACTTACATGTAATTCCAAGAGATGAATGACTAAGTGTTTCTTAATACATATATTCATGTCGAGCACGATCAACTTTCTATATACTATGATTTCGACATTCTAACTGTATTCACTATATTCCTATACGCTGAACTATTCTATATTGATAAGTGGATTCTCAATCCGCATAACATACCACTACCCGCAAGGCTTCCATCTGACTTATAAGAAAGCCAGTACTACTGAAGCTTGGGATGTCTCTAACGACACTACAATTTCTATGATACGAAACGAACACAATATATTCTAAGCATTAATTTCATAACTATAACATAACTTTTATAACATAATTGTCCTAACCCAATTTAAATGTATGAAAATATTATTATTAATGAGTTTATATAATATATGGTTTTAAATTAGTTAGTAAGAAGGTCAAGGGTAGAGCGTTCTTTGATCAGAAATATGATTAGATAAATTAAGTTTCCAATTCTCCCTGTTAAGAGTAAATTTACTAACAAACTACAAACTCCAAAAAATGAAAAACCTATATCTAATCATAAGATTAACATAACAATATTTTTTTGATAAACACATACACATATAACATATTATTTAATAAATATTTCTGATGTATAGAAAGGAAACTTTAAATTGTTAGGAAATGAAGTGTAATTTATTTTTAATAAAGTCATCAGATAAAATATATGCAAAAGAAATTATTATGTTAGAAAATTTGTTAATAATAATGAAAATGTAGTTATAAAAATTTGTTTAGAAATTATTAATCTCAATAATGATTATAAATTTGTCCATTTCTGGAATGTCAGAAATAAGGTTAGAAATAATATTTTCTGAACATAATTTTCGGTCTAACGAAAATTTATATTACATATTTTCTAAAATATAAATATTTCTAACATAATTTTTTACATGTTATTTTTTTAAAAATATTATGGATCTATACGCGGAACATTAGAATACATTGTGGGTGTGGCTAAAATATAGAGTTTTACTTATATAGAGATTTACACTATAATTTATATGTTCGCTTCACTTATTTCTATGGTATATTAATTTCGTGAAAACAATAAGTTTGCGAAAATCATGAGGTTGTGCGAGACGGATAGGTGTGGTCTGGAAACGATTAGCTGTCATCATGAGAACCATTGGGCTACTAAAAATGTTATATTTATTGGATCCTGACCGGTTTGTAATCGAGGGACGATGAAGATAATATAATTAATATATAGAAAAAATCTCGTCTATTATTGATCTGCTTTTTGTTCATGATTTGATTATATGAGAGTGATTCAGAGCTTTTTTTTTTAACTTCTGATCATACTTGTTAGTGACATGGTATTTGTTGACTCACGAAGGTTGCAGGTTGCATGCTATTTGGTGTGTTATCTACTATTAAGTGAAATGACACGATTTCTATTTTGAGTTTGCGCTTTTATGAATCTGGTATATATTTAATATGATATTAGCTAAGTATTTTTTCCTGCCTTTAGAGAGCACGCTTGTATCTGATGATAATAACACCATTTTATATTTTATTATTTGATCGGTATAAATTTTATGCTTTTTGATCGCTTTTATTGATTCGCTTATTTGAGGTCATCATTTTATTGATTGGAATTCGATCAAGATTTGATTATGATCACTTTTTGGTCAACTTTTTTGATCTATATCTTTTTTGAAAGTTTTTATTATGATTAATATTACGTGTATTTATTGATCGAGATATTTATTATTTGCTTTTTGATTGGTCTTCTTGAGATTCAGTTTTAGTTTATAGAATTTATACGGTTTTATATTTAGGGTTACGGTTTATGTTCTCTATTTTTATAATTGACGCACTATTATATGTATATCGCTATTTTTGGAAATCTGTTATTTTATTAGTAGGTGGATTTTTGATTCAGTATTTATGATATCGTACTATTATTTATATATTATGATCTTCTTATAGATCGCTTTTTTAGAATTCAGGTTTTTTGAGATCGATATTTAGTAATCCTGCACTATTATTATTTGAGATCGCTTTATTTTATATTTCTTTTGCATGATGAGATATTTATATTATGATCGTATATAATTAAGCTTTTATTTGATCGCCTTTTAGGTCCCCTGACTATTTATTTGAGGGTTAGCTAACTTTGCTTGATCTCGAGGGTCCTTGGAATTTGTTTCTGCTTTCGGTTTGAGATTAGAGAGACTTTTTATTATACTCGGATTTGTATATCTGTATTTCTATCGAGCCGGGTTTCACTTCGTTGGATTTTTCGAGAGCTTTAACCAATTTTTTTTAATAATGAATATTTTTATCTCTTTTTTAGGTGATGATAGGTAACACTAGTTGACATTCCAATTCTTTTGCATTTCACCAATGGTAAAGCACCCTATGCTAGGCTAATGCTCAAATTTTTTGTGGTAGATATAATTCTCTCTCTGGACCTTAGCTTCTCTGGAAATTATAATGGTTATTTATAATATTTCTGATACTGATAGAGTACACAAGATTGTAAAATAAATTTTTAATAGATACCAATTGAATCACTTTACAAAAATTGGTTATTGATGGATTATTTGATCGTAATTATATTTAATTATAATAGGAACTGAGAGAGAGTGTATAATAATTGTATCACAAGGACATTTACATAGTTGGGTGTCGGAGCAAAAGTTTGATAACGAGAGCTATCTTTTAATGAATCAATTTAGAATATTCACATAAGTGTAATATGATAAACAAATGGATCACACTTATTTTAATATATCTATGGAAAATTTGTGAGAATTGCTTTTTCATCTATCCAATGAGAGTCTTTTTTCAAGTTATTCTGTTTTTAGTATATACTAAGAGTCCATATATGATTAATACAGTTTTTGTTATCATTGGCAATGTATATTATTATATTGGAGTTGTGTACAAGGTCGGTTGAATTTATACTCTTAAGTTGTATTTATCTGCAAAACATTTTTTTTATTGATTGCCTTCCCACTTTTGTCATGACAGAAATATTTTAGACGAATCAATGCTAATATATATTTAATGAGATTTTAGTTGATTTAGTTTTCTTATTCTTTTCATTCAACAGCATTTGAAGCAGTTTTTTATATATCTAATTAATTATAATAATAAATAGTCCTTTCTTACAATCATAGGAATTAATTGGGAGTATGAGATTTATTGTGCTAAAATTGCTACATTATCGAATGGAGAAACTACACGAGTAGAATAACTTTGGAATAACGGAGTGACTGAAACGCCTTCATGTTAATATACAATATTTTTATATATGTTGGAATTATTCCTATTTCTTTTTTTTTTTTAATATATTAACATAATTTCTTAGTAAAGCAATAAGGGAGACTACCAACTTTACACTTTTTCTAAGTTAAATTAGGGTTATATATTATAAGCATAACTACTACTTTAGAAATACTTTTTTTAGGGGGAATTATGTTAGTATAATCTTTCGCTATTTAAAAGCAGCATTTATTTATTCAACTGTGAAAACCTGTTCTGCCTCTTGAGTAGGTTATATGTTATGAATGGACTGCTAGAGATACTAATCATTTAGTGCTATTTAACTGCCTAAAAAAAGAACAACCTATATAATGCATTAATTTGTTCACCTATCTTAAATAATAATTAGCTTACATAATTATTATTTATTGTGATATATTATAATATAATTATAATTTATATATGTATTATTATTTATATATTTTATTATTATTATTATTATTATTATTTATTACTTATTATTATATTATTATTATTATATTAATTATTATTATTATTATTATTATTCGGTTACTGTAATTTATTAGAGGTGTACATTCCATTTTATTTTCTTTCAATTTAAGCCCTGTTTTGCTTTAAATATTAATAAAAATTAATAGTGAAATAATATTATTAAAATAAATTTGTTAGTTTTATTTTATGCACTGAAATTATTTTTGTCATAAGGAAAACTCGTATTTTACTGCAAAAATACGATTCATACGCACAACCACATTACCATCTTCACACTTTATAAGATATAAGTATAAATATAATATTATATATATATATATATATATATATTATATAAAATGTATATATAAGTATTATATATAGGAGATCCTCCAGGAAAAATGGAACCTTGGATTTAAGATATCTGCCCTTTGCGATTTTTCCTTATTAAATCTAAAGTAATATTTAACTATATCTGTATATGTTTTTTAGTTATGTATTTATATATATATATATATAAAATATAATATATATATATAATTGATTTAGTTTATATTATTATATAATAGTAGTAGTTATATAATATATAATAGATATATATAGTAGTTAATAGATAATAAATATATATATAATATTTTAGTTATAGATAAATATATTAATAAAATGAATTATATATAGTTAATGTAGTAAAGTTTATATATTATATATATATATAATATAGTAATAAATTATATATAATATATATATATTATAATTATATATTATTAATATTAAAAACTTTTATGACTAGTAATAATAATTATTTATATATTATTTTCTTGATAAAATTTTATTAGTTTAGAGTAATCACTACTTATATAGACCTAACTTAGTATATAATTTCTAATACAATTATTATCTTTAATATATTTATTTACATCATATTTATTATCATTAATATATTTTATTTATTTTATCATATATTATTATTACCTCTTTATTTAGGTATAATATCCTTTCATAACTTAAATATTACTCATCCTTATAAATATATTTTTCTCTTTCAATAAACAAATATAAGATAATATAAATATTATACATAATAATACTTAAAATATATCCTTTCAGTGAATTATTTTGAACACCATCATATAATAATTTCTTCAAAATTCTTTATTTTCTAACAATAAAATTTATAGAACTATAATAATAATAATAGTATTTCAAAAATGTAATACCAATAATACTGAACGATAACAATATATTTCAAAATAGCTTAATTTCAAATATTATAGAGCATTGTGCCGAATATATATGGGGCGTAACCGAGATTAAACTCAGCACTTAATATGATGAATTTGAGCTTTTCCTTTTAACAAATTATTAATTATTTAGACGGTGAAAAGCAATAACAAAAAGTAAGCGTTACGTTTAGTGACAAATGTGGATCCGCCAATTCTCCTTCAATTGCCAAAGCCATTCCTTCACTTAACTATAAAGTAAAAGAGAGGGAGAAAATTCGTTCTCAATCACAGTTATTATTTATGTTATGTAATGAGATACAACGAACATGATACAAGAATCCTACATTCTACTTTACTGATCATATTATTATAAAAGACATAATAGAGAGGATATAGATATATAATAACAAAAGTATAATAAAAAAAACAGAAAGCGTCGTTAATCAACTTTTGGAATGTGAAAAGATCAAACAATCAAAAATTTTCGTACGATACCAAAATAAGCAAATTGAGCACAATAAGATGATATATCTAAATTACGCGGACATTTCAAATAAAACAGTATTGCGATAACATTTGATCACAAAACCTCAGATATCCCATAAATCGTTTAAACAGTAAATAATTGACACAATACAAGCCATACCACTTTTGATAGATAAAAGAAAACTTTATCATACTATTTAAACAGAAGATAACAACAGATTACTATATTCCCAACAAAAATATAGTCCATAACTAAGACACACCAAAGATATTTAAGTTATAATCGTTTAGAATTCATTGAACCTTACTTTTAAGTAATCTTTCTCTCGCTGAAAATTCCTAGCCAAACAAAAAATATAAAACAAGATTCCATAATTTTCATATATTTTTATTATATCTCACAATAAATTAATCATACAAAACAACTCGATAATTATTAAGTAAATATACATGCGAATAATCAGAGATTGCATATTTGATTTATTTTATTACACTATTAATAAACACACACAACTCCATATACTTATAACTCGGTATGTCATTCGTGCAGATTGCCTTGTAACACATGAAATTGATCCCTAATAGTACGTAGCGTTGTATATCGTATCGGAGTCTCATTTATTAATAACATTATTTTCTCTAAGTAATATTACTCGAAATTTTCTCCGCATAATACAACAAAAGAGTGAAATAAGTTACTCCATCTTAAATGAATAGAACTCAAGAAAAATTTCTCGAACGAAAGTTGTCAAACTAGCATTAAAGCATTTTGTACTCGTTGGCCGTTTATTTTTTTTTTTATATTTCATAAAAAACTAAATATATAAGGAAGAAAGACTACAGACATTATCAGCATCATACACCGATACATAAATATTTGAGCCCTAAATTGCATGCAGTGATAATTAGATTTATGAACAAGAGAATAGGTCTTCAACTGATTAAAAGAGACTACTAAATATCTTAAAACTTCAAAAACTCTTAATAATAAACATTAACGTTAACTCAATTTAGGCAAACGATATACCCGTAATATAAAGTATACTAATGTAAATTATATATTAGCTGCAGTATATATAACTAATAACTATAAGTTAATATAGCTTTAACTAACTATAAATTTAACTCCTCATTATACTAATAAAACTTCAAATATTGATAATGATACAAATAAAATAATAATAAGAGTGAATTGACCTAATAGAATATATTAATAAAGTAAGTCAAGATCTTATAAATATGTAATCTGCGATATAATACAATAAGTTATGAGTCCTCACATTAATAATATAATGAACTTAAACATCGAATGATATTATAACCTCTTCCCTTCAGCCCACCTTAAGTTAAATTTAGTCGAGTTGAACATCTTTTAACCTCGGGCAAAGCGACTCTTGGCGTCACGATAAACAAGTTCGCTATAGATCCTCATACGAGTAAAGGGTCTCTATGAGGACACATCGGGCCCTAAAACGATATATAATCCGCTCTGGCTTAAGACAGGGATATGCACAGCGAGAGCGTGATTTGCCTAAGAAACTTTATCCCATATTGACGTGCTATAACGACCCTTAGCCTGAGTCACTCAAATGGAGTACTTTATTGTGAGGACAGTTCCATTACATGATTGCGAACGTCTCAAACCTATATACGTAAGTTAGTAAAGCCGAAAGAAGAAATAACTCCAGTTTCTTTCCTCATAGTCTCATACGTCCGGTGATCCACGTAAGCGCAGTTTCTCGAACGAGAGCTGGGACCCCCAGTCTAGCCAGTACAGAGTGACTCTAGCCACTGAGCTTAGGATATGCGCGTGTACCTATCTTTTTATAAATACATTATATGAAGTATATTATTATAATTTATATATTATATTGTTATCTATATTTGTCATAAGTTTTATATTACTTATATAATAATAAATTTCACACCGTAATAATTTCAAATAATATACAGGTGCATAATTCATGACCAAATCTTTATTAATTGCAATATATAGTATAATATAAGCTATTTAGAATATATTAAATAGAATAATATTAATTATTCTCGATATAGTAAGTAATATGTTAGATAAATATAATGATTACTCACCGGAAAAAATGTAAATTTATGGTTATAAAATAATAAATATGTTTAAAGATAAATATTAGTTTAAATAATAATAATAAATAAAATTGATAATGTTATCAATAATAGTAAATAATGGGTATTTGATATAGTATATAACAACGTAGTAATGAAATTGAATTTAGTGTAGATAGTGATCACATTATAACGTCCGGAGAGCTTCGGCGTATCACTTTTTGCTCAATAATCCAAGGGACACTAGGGAACCTGAGTTTAGTTATACCTAAATCGTGATGTCGGTCTAAACTCGCATAAGAACAGTGACTATCTTCTCTAGTACTGACACTATCTTTATATCATGTGAGTGTGGTCGGGCAATTAAAATCCCTTCACATATTTATCGGGCTATAATCACCTAAAGTGGGACATATTAGTCTCACCTCAACGAAATATTTTCATAATTCGACTGAACAAAAAGAATCGCCATATCGTATAGACGTAGTATCGTCGCTCAATAGCGTGATATTACTGTGTAGATGCTAAATACATCCAATGGTTTCACGTTTAATTCATTACCACTACACATGACCAACTTTGCTTTACAAGAAGTTGAGTCTCTACATTATAAAAAGAGTACGTCCAAACATCGTGTGATTCAAATGGGTGTAGTACATACAGCTACGTCCACCGCCCTTTATTAGAACTGCTAATCCATGTGCGTTCGCGAAGGGCACGCTCACTACATGTTGTACTATTACTGTACTTTTATATGAACTTTTAGACTCGAAGAGGTGTATTTAAATTCTATTTCCGTGTTTATGTCTGACTTCGTTATGAACCTATCGAACAACCAACGCGAGATATTCTTATACTAAAGTGTAATACATTCAGTTCGTTTAATGACTGTCATAACTTGGCAGTCGACGTTCATAGCATTGCTCATTTTATAAATTGAACTTCGCTGGCATATTCAAACTATAGAAACCACTCAATACTCTTTACAGAGTTCAAAAATACATGCAACCGAATTTTTCTATATGGAAGATGTTTTTAGATCGACGAATATGTGTTTTACTGAAAATTTCACGTTCACACCTCTTTTATTATCGCAGAGTTGCCAATTATAGATTTGTTCGATGATTATGGATTAGAGCAATAGTAGCAATGTGTTGCATTGTCAAGAAATAGTTATTGGCCAATAATATGATTTAGACACTTAAATTGGTAATTAGAATAGCTAAATATCTTTAATGCATTTTGACATTTTGCAACTATTTTAAGATCAACATTTGTTTTATTTAATTCACTTTTTTACTACTACCTACTACTACTACTACTACTACTACTCCTATCATTGACTTTCAGATTCAGCATAAAAAAGTTTTCACCATTGAATCTTTCTTCTCGTCATTCTTCTTATTTTTCTTCTTATTCTTATTCTTTCTTTTCTTCAGCTACTTCTTGTATAATGCTCTCACCTCTTATCAAACAAATTCATTCCCTATAGATTTACGAGTTTAATATTTTAGTTCATATTATCATAAATCCATTTTTTCTACTCTTAGTACGCAAGACTGTAGTAATAGATTTGCTAACATCTTAAAAACTTAAAATTTATTTAATTGGTTGATTCTGTATTGCTATGAATCAAATTAAATAGTTTTGTGGCATCATTAATATCGATTAGCATAAAAGCTCCTTACATAGTGTTTAACTTTTCCTAACAATACCACATTTACTTCTACTATCTAATATAACTTTACCTTCTTACTAACATACTTATTGATCTCTAATATTTTAAACTGTACATACTAAATTAACTAATCTACTACTTCATTACTTAATTAACAATCATTTGCTACTTATTTACCCTCATAACCAAACCTGGTAATCTATAACTGTTATTATTATTAAAACAATAGTTTACCTAACTTATATTTTGCTAACACGTAAGTCTTTCCGGATGATTATATTACTATCACTGTTGTAACTTTGGTCGTAAAATTGGTTCATTTTTATTAATATATTTTTATTGTTATTATTTTATATTTATATATTATTAATTGATTAACATATTTATATTCTATACACATCATTGCATTTCTTCGTCATATCTGTGTGGTTCATAGCATAATTTCTTAGAGTCTCTAATGATACTTGCTTGTATACTTAATATGATATTATACTAATCACTAATATTTGTAACTATTAATATTAATTTTTATCTTATAACATATATTATTTTCATACATAATTATATATTTATATATATAATATTCTAACTATATATTATAATAGAATCTCTTATACAAT
>JABUQX010118782.1:0-27500 GCA_015478945.1 Trachelipus rathkii | reverse complement strand
GGCAAGCCGCCATGTAACTGTTTATCACTTACAAGATATATTTTTAAAATATATTTATTAAAAGAGAACGAAAAGTCTCATATATTTTCGATTATAGGCAAGACAGACTACCCGTTCCTTTATAACTTGATATAAAAATGCATTTGGGGCATCTGTCCGTCCGTACAAAATTTTGCTGATTTGTAAGATCAGAGTGGAAGCGAGTAACTTTAAATGCGAATCAATTATTATATTTTCATTATTATTGTGGCTGTTTTTCTTTTAATTCATGATGCAAAATAGCTTCTTTTAACCTACATAAAATTTAATGTTTTATTTATAATTTTACTATTTAAGTTCAAGTATTTAAAAACCCAAAAACATTGGGTAGGTCTACCCAGTAAAGAGCTGTTTCCTGATATATATATATATATATATATTAGGGAGAGCAGAGGGCAGGGAGTATGTATATATATATATATATATATGTTATAAGAGTATATATATATATATATATATACATATAGTGAGTATATATATATATATATCTGTGTAAAGTGTATGTAAAAGTAAAGGCATAATAAACTGTTAATAGTCTTTTAAAAATAAATTATTCAAATTATCACCTTTTAAACTTCCCATATATATATATATATATATATATATAGTGCTATATATATAGTTATATATATATGTATATAGTATATAAAGTGAAATATATAAGTATATATATATATATATATATATATATATATATATATGGTATATGTATATATTCTCTCGGTAAAATTTTTCTTCAATCTTATTATATACTTGAAGCTGTAAATACTTTTCTTCAAATATTTATTTTACAAACAAAAAATTTTCTAACTCTGATAATTATCAATAAACCAACTAATAAAAAGTATCTTTCTCAACACTACATAAGGGTATAATAATATTTACATCTTTTTCATAGACTCCGCGTCCTTGAGTTACGAGAGGGTCATCTTTGCTTCAGGTGGTGAAGAGCATTTCATACATAAGTCAATCAGGCCCATTAACAGCGTTATTTACTTTTACTCTCTTTATATGATTCATCAACTTTGTTAACTCTTTAATTTGAGGAACATTTTTCTGTATATATATATATATATATATATATATAAGAAAGATATAGTATATATATATATATAAAGATATATATATATATATATATATATATATATATAGGTATATACATATATATATATATATATATATATATATGCAATGTGTAAAGTGTATGCAAGAAGGCATAAGAAACGGTTAATAGGCTTTAAATGTCAACTACCCAAACATTTTTTATATTTTACAAGCCTCCTAGATATATTTTTCAATCTACGCCCACACACACACACACACACACATATATATATAAGGTTAGTTATATATAGTATATATATATATATATATATATATATATATATATTAAGTATATATATATATATATATATATGGTAAAACTTAAGTTTCTTTCTTGACCTTCGATCGATATATCGAAATATATATATCGATACCGATATCTATCGATATCGATATATATATATATATATATATATATATATATATATATATATATATATATATATATATATATATATATATATATATATATATAGAGAGAGTTAGTTTCAAAGAGTTAGCTAAATCTATATCTCAAAAAACTACAACAGCTACCGGGAAAAGGAATACATTGTTGAATGTTGCGCCATTTAGTTAGGAAAATGTAAATAAAAAAATATATTGGCATAATTATAGTAATATGAGCAGAAAGCCTATTTAGAGACTTTCCTTATACGTTACTCGTTAAAATAGATAGACTTTCTATATTAAATTTTATTTCTTTTTTTTTAACTAAAGAATACCCTACAAGGGCATACCGCACCGATGGCAGAAGCCGGGGTCTCTCGGCCTCCTGAGGGACGACGGGGTAGGACTATCCCTCCGGGAGCCCCCGAACTCCCGCTCTTGGTATTTGGGTGTCGTGGGGGTTCCTCCGCCCCTCTACGGTGGTCCCTTCCCTGTGTTCCCCTGCCGGTTTCTCGGAGCCCCTCATACATTAAGCCGTGTACCTTTCTTTTACAAATAATATATATATAGCAAGAGCAGCAAGTGGGATTTATTGGCATTTAAATATATATATATATATATATATATATATATATATATATATATATATTACTATGTCCCCGCCGACCCTAGACCAAAAAAAAGGCAATTTTTATGTTTAATTTTTACATTTTCCTAACCAAATGTTACAAGGATTCCAAAAATGTATTACTTTTCCTGTAGCTATAGTAGTTTTTGAGATATGGATTGTGGCTCTTCTAGAGGCTGCCCATATATATATATATATATATATATAGAAGAATATATAGTATATATATATATATATATATATATATATATATATATATATATATATATATATATATATATATATATATTGAAATCCATAGTTTTTAAGTAAAAAAATTCACTAAAACTGGTTTTTAATGCAGCCTTTTACTGACTACTGGCTGTTTTCTTCTTAATTTCACAGTTTCTTCCACTTTTCACAAACTTTTAATTTATTATTGTAGAAAATGTTGTAAGAATCCTAAAAGTGTAAAAACATTTTAACACAGTTCGAATAAATCTTTCAAATTCATATTCACAAAAATAAGAATACAACATCACGCTTGAGAATTTTTGGAAAAAAAAATGGCGCTTGTTATTATATAAAGACATTTTCCTTTGAAAGGTTGAATATTGATGAAATTTATTATACAAAATATTAAAAAAATTTATTATTATTAAAATCGTAATAAAATTTGCATATATATATATATATATATATAGTGTATAAAGAAAGAGCAGGCAGCAGTATATATATATATATATATATATATATATATATATATATATATATATAGTATATATATATATATATATATATATATATATATATATATATGAATAAATTTAGATTCTCGGTATCTTGGGTATAATCGATACACATATATCGAAAATCGATTTTAAAATTCTTAAATATCGATAGGCCAGAAAGAAACTTAAGTATACCCATATATATATATAGCGGTATATATATGTATATGCAGGCATAGGGCATAGTTATATGTTATATAGCAGCAGCAGCATATGTTATATGGCGGCAGCATATATATATATATATATATATATATATATATATATATATATATATATATCGTGAATCGATATTATGTTTCGCAAATATAAGTCGATGGAAAAAACCATTGCAAAGGAATGTTAGAGTATGGTGCCATTCTGACTGCATACCTAAAATTGTTTAGGCCAAAGTAGCGTTCTTCACACGCTCGTTTATTGGTTCTTCAACATCAACCTGGCTTAGAAACCATACAGGCTTGATCCTGTCTTTTCCTCCTATTTTCTATTTTCCTACTTCGATAGAAACGTTGCAAGGACGGGAGTCCTAAACGACAATGATTTCTTGCCCCGTAGTTATTACGCATTTCTAGGCAATCGCCACAGGTCCGGGCACCCGAGAAAGCTTGGGCACACCTCATTCTTTCTCCTCAGTTCACCTGGTGCAGTTGTGCATTATAATATAGCTAAAGTGAAATCATTTCGTAAAGGGGTTTATATATAATTAAAGTAAATTCATTTATAAAGGGGTTTAAATATTATTATATACTATTTTAAACTATATAAAGGGAAATCTTAATAACGCAATAAGCGTACATGTCTAACCAAAACATATACATATAATATACATATGTATATGTGGACTTATATATATATATATACTATTGTATATATATATATATTCATGGGATATTCAGTAAACTTACTTTATATATATATATATATATATATATATATATATATATATATATATATATATATATATATATATATATATATATATATATATATGTATGTTTAATTAAATACCGAATCATATTATTATTTAGATCAAGTACTCATTCTTAAATATTTGCAGAGTATGTGATGTAAGTTTTAACAATTTGCTCAAGAAGAGCATTAATAGAGTGAAACTTTGTGCATATTGATCCCAATGGATGGTGAATTAAACATTAATCATTTCCAATCAAATTGCTCAGGAAGAGCATTAATAGAGTGAAACTTTGGTGCATATTGATCCCAATGGATGGTGGAGTGAACGTTGATCATTTTCAATCAAAGGAAGCTCCGGCCGATATTCCCAAGATGAAGCTCTAAACATTTGGGAGGTATATAAATAAAGGAGTGCAAATAATAATAATAATAATAATAATAATAATAATAATAATAATAATAATAATAATAATAATAATAATAATAACAATAATAATACTAATAATAATAATAATAATAATAATTATTAAAATGATGATATGCAGTAACTAGATAGGATGTTTTATTATTGTATTATTTTTAGGTCTTTTTTTTATCTACGTTGCATTTTTATGGAATCTGTGTTACCTATATTATGGATGGATGGTAGGAATGTGGGGTTAGGAGGGAATGGGTTTTGTTTAGTTTAATTGCCATTATTTTTCTATGAAATAAATTGTACTGTGACATTTTTAATATAGATTGTTTTATATGCTTCTGATTCATCCCTCTTTACCCTCTGTTGTCTTCAAAAGAGATTATTTATTCATTTACAAATTAGGAGTGAAATCCTCCTCAATCATTAATGACATAAAGTGAAATCCTTTATATAACTAAGAATATTAGGAGGCGAGAATCCTCCCTTGTAGTCGCTCGGATTATTTATTTATTTCTGGTGTTGGTTTATAGATAGGTCTCTGATATCCAATGCTTTAAGCGGCCAGGCTGCCGATGAATTCCATCCTTGTATGTAGAACCCATTAGCTTCATTACAATCGCTGGTGTAAGTCGTAAGAAGAGAGAGTCTTCAGGTTACGCTATAATAAGATTCATCGTAGATTGATACAGAACCACAACAGAGTAATAAGCGAATAAGGAGTAAAGCAACATAACGGAAATTGTTGCAGAAATTCGTTGGAATAAAATCACACAAGAGAAGTAAATAGAACACCCCCCGACCCCGAAAAGCGACACTGGCGACCTCTCAACCGGATAGAATTCTGGCTTCAAATCGACGCAGACAACCTTGAAACCAGAATAAAGTAAGTGAATAAAGAAGAAATCAAATTGCCGTCGAAGTGGCAGAAAAAACGGAATTGCCGTCGAAGTGGCAAAATTGGATAAAATACGTAGTCGGATTAGGAAGTAGTAATTGGATAAGAAAAAACAATTTCTTGAAAGGGTATAGAGGCTAATTAAGTAATCAATTATAAATTAAAAAAGTCAATAGCAGTACATAATTTATGCATAGATTAGGCGTGTTAATTAACTAAACTCCCCTGTCCACAAAACCCCAGGATCGTGTCTCCTCATCATCTCAACACCCAAAACCAGTTTCGGCAACAGTCAGAAAAAACGCAGAGAGGAAAAGGCCTCCCACAGAAATTTGATTTTGGCAGTTGCCAGAATCAAAAGCAAAAAGATAAGTTCAATAAAGGAACGTAAAATTTTAAATTTTAAAAAATATTGTGTAATCAAGGATTAGGAAGTAGTAATTGGATAAGAAAAAACAATTTCTTGAAAGGGTATAGAGGCTAATTAAGTAATCAATTATAAATTAAAAAAGTCAATAGCAGTACATAATTTATGCATAGATTAGGCGTGTTAATTAACTAAACTCCCCTGTCCACAAAACCCCAGGATCGTGTCTCCTCATCATCTCAACACCCAAAACCAGTTTCGGCAACAGTCAGAAAAAACGCAGAGAGGAAAAGGCCTCCCACAGAAATTTGATTTTGGCAGTTGCCAGAATCAAAAGCAAAAAGATAAGTTCAATAAAGGAACGTAAAATTTTAAATTTTAAAAAATATTGTGTAATCAAGTAAAATTAAAATTTAAACTAATTAAAAAATTAATACAAAAATTGATTAAAAAATAATTAATTTTAATATTAAGTACTTTTAAATAAGAGGGTTGGTTTGTCTGTTTGTGTGTGAAAAGGGAGGGAAATTTATAGAAGTGTTAGATAGGCTAATCTTTATTTCTGTAATAACCCTTTCAATTTTGCATTCGTGTGTGTCAAATATAAGCAGTTAGGGAAGATATGTACTTATATATTTATATATATATATATAGTATATATTTAGTATATAATATATATATATATTATATATATATTATATATAGAGATATTATATATATACTATATAGTATAGGGTAATATATATATATATATATATTATATACACTTGTGCACACACACGTAGGCTATTTGTACAGGAAGGTTGTGTACAGACAAAGCATAAGCGGAGAACGCAAGATCACACATACAAATCCCACCGCGCGCGCGCAACATACGCTTGAACACAAACCGATTTCCCGTCACCGACGCCACGGAGTCTAGAAGCAAGCGAGAGCAATAGCGGCAGGTAAAGACAGAGAAAAAATCCTTCCCCAACAAAATCGGTAAAGTTTTTATTTTTTTTAAAAAAAAAGGAAAAGTTTAATTTAACAATTTAAAAGAAAAAATATTTGCTGATAAAATGTTAAAATAACTTCATCTATAATTTTTGTTTCCTTCTGATTTATATAGATAATATATATCATATATATAAACTATTATATATTATAATTATATATAGGTGTGCGTAAAAGAACGCACATGACGGTATAAAAATCCACACATCGGAGCACACGAAAAAGGGTGAGAGTTGAGAACGTGCCATTGGCCCCAGAACCTTTAGTTCTCGTAAATCGAAGGACAAATTTAAGTCCCATTTCGAGAAACACCTTTGAAAATAGAGAAAATGATAGTAGAGAAAAAAATTTCCTTTGTTCTTTTTTTTTATTTTGTTTATCACTAATAAGAATTTATA
This sequence comes from Trachelipus rathkii, assembly GCA_015478945.1. Lineage (NCBI taxonomy): Eukaryota > Metazoa > Arthropoda > Malacostraca > Isopoda > Trachelipodidae > Trachelipus > Trachelipus rathkii. The sequence goes on along the minus strand of JABUQX010118782.1, from coordinate 20,586 downwards.
TGAATTTAATAGCTGTGTTATGTGTATTTAATTAATTGCAGAACAGGAACTGCAATTTAAATGTATCATTTTAATTGAATTTATACAAATTCAAAAAAAATAATTAATCAAAAAGAAATCAATCAATCAACATTCAATACATTATAGATTATATATATATATATATATATTAACTATATATAATAATATATATATATAATATATATATATATATATTATATATATATATATATATATATATATATATATATATATATATATATATATACTATATATATATATATATATAATAGGATATATATTGTTGCGTATTGTGGCTTGTGTACTGGCATGTGTTACAACTCACATTGTACAACAGTAGTGCAGTTTTGCATGTGTGTAGAAAACCATATATTTCAGCGCAGCGATGCGATAGTACGTTAGAAGTTATAGAATTCACAGCTGGTTTTTGTTTCATATTTTAAATAAAGAATAACCTTGAAGCGGAAGAACACAAAATAGAAAAATGAAGTAACATATTTTCCTAATTACTCTTTCTTCGCTAATAAAGGAGAATTGTTTTAAAAAGAATATTGCTTAAATAAATTGTAGAATTTCATCTTAAATATAAGTTTAGTTTGAATCTTAAACCAATCACTAGTTCTATCGGCGTGTTGAGCCTGAGCTATTTTTAAATTTTTGTTGAGAGAAATATTTCTTCATTTCAATTGAAATTGGACCGTTCACGTTTTGTTAATGTCTCAAGTTTTGCTACGTATAATTCAATATAGATGCTATCTCATAAAAAATCTTTTTCCCAATAAAACCATTTCTCCTCATTTTTTTTTTCAACTTTACAGAAGCTCCCCTACCCTACTAACCCCAATTGACTTCCTTGTTATGAAATCGCGAGAACCGGAATTGCAGTCGAGTCGTTTGACCCCCTCAGTTCCACAGGAGATGGATAGAAGGGAAACAGACTTTTATAGTGGATACCCACACCAGTCGGTGGGTTAACCTTCCCCACCTGAACAAGGAAGGCTATCTCGTCACCACCCGGAGGAGGGGGCAGATACGCTTACCCAAACTAAGGAGAAGAAAGTGGAAGATGAGGGAGAGGTAGAAAATAAGGAGATTAACAGATGATATAAAGGAAAGAGAAGTGAAAGGGAAAGATGAGAGAGGAAGAAAAGGAAAAAACGAGACACAGCGCTGGCTCAGGAAGGGCCCAAAGCCCCCCTCAATGTTGTAGAGGAAAACCAAAAAGGAGAAGAAATAATTAACTTTACCCAAACACAGATACCATTAGCTTGTAAAGATAACTCTCCAACACTTATTTTAGTTGGTGAAACCCATTCAAAGGGAAACATCGCTTGTATATAGGGAAAGCACAGCTCCCGGTGCAAAATGGTCGATAGGAGCCATGATGGAGTTTGTCGGCTATACAGGTGATAGAGAAATCCCATTTCCCCTGTTCATTCAAAAAATTAAAGATTTAATGGATAATTACCACCGACTAGCTATGATTGAGCCTTTAGGGAGTTTGTTCGAGAAAAAGAAGATCAACTACATGTTGATGGCTAAAGTTTTAGATTATATCGACTCCCAAGGAGATCATTCGGAACTAAGAGGAGCAATTTTAAGAAGTTTTGATCCGAGTCTGGATACAGAATTTGTGCTACAGAAGATGATAGTGTTGGAGAGAGAAATGCCCCTCCAACCTAATTTGGAAGAAGAAGATCAAGGAGAGGTAGAAGAGATTTCAGTGCTAGCTGTAACTGATATTGAAGCAAAAGTAGAGGCTTCGTCCAAAGAACTGAAGATGCCAGAGTTGGTTCCAAAAGAATGTGAAAAAAAGACAGAAAAAAACAGAAAAAATACGAGAAGAAAATAAGGAAAATAACTTCTTTTACCTTCCCAAGTGTTGTTCGACCTAAACCAAAGAAGGTAGCGCAAGCCGAAGCCGAGTTGTCGGGTTCCTCTGAAAGATCGGTGTCACCAAGAGATGAACAATATGGATGTAAAATAACATCCCTTTGAGAAAATTTAAAGCTTTAAAAGTAACAGCTGTTTTAGATACTGCTGCCCCTGTTTCTATGATCACTAGTGATGCATTCCGATCCTTAAAAGAAACAGAGAAGTAGAGGTTTTTGTAACCCGTCACCATTTAGATTATTAAAAGGGGTTTAAATGGGCCTACAACCGCTACTTATAAACAGTAGGAATTGCTTCAATTATCAGAAAAATCAACGCACAAATTTTTATTGCATGAATTAATTCAAGAAAAATGGCAAATGTTATTAGGAACTAATATAATTAGTAATGAATGTGCTAGTCTGAACCTCTTTAAGCGTCAAATGACCGTCTGTAGCGAGGAAAAAATCGTACAAATCCCGCTTTTCATCATCAGAGAGCCACCTCGGAGGGAAGAGTTCGGCCAGATACAGGTAATGAGAACCTTTGATCTGCCGTCCCCAAGGAACGAAGCTTTAGGCTCCGCAGTCTGCACCTTAAAAAGAAGGTATGACCCCCCAAAACCTTTCGCTCCGCTGGTATTTAGAAGGAGGAAGCGAGCGGAGAGAGAGAGAGCGGAGAAGAGAAAGATGTAAGCAAATGGTAGGAGAGAGGAGAGAGGAATAGCCAAACAGTATATTAGATATTATATATAATATATATAATATATATATATATAGATACTAATATATATAATATATATATATATATATATATATATATATATATAATGTTAGCCACCCCAAAATATCTTAAATCGGAAAGATTGACAGCGTAGATAGCCCGGTGCGTGTCTATAAGTCGAGCAAGCTCACCCCTTTAAAGAAAAATTTCTCAAATTCGTTCCCGTCCAAATCTATAATATATATATATATATATATATTATATTATATATATATATATATATATATATATATATATATAATATAAATATATATTATATATAATAATATTATATATATATATATATATAATATAAGATATATATATAATGTATATAATATATATTATTAATATATATATTTTATGTATGTGTGTGTAATAGGTTTATGTATTACCCAGGTATACCTTCTGCATGTATAGTTATTGCATGTTTTAGTATACATAAGTAGTTAAGTAAGTATAAGCTACGGTGACTGGTTTTAAAACGTAAAATTCTCATTCTTGTTTTTTTTATATATAAAAAAAAAAAAGGACAGAAAATAATAATAAAATTAAAACCCCATACCACCAAAAAATAGCAGTAAAATTCATAAATTTTAAAAGAAAGTAGTCCCTAGTTTTCTTTAATATTGTTTGTAAAATTTAAATAAAAGAGTCCATTTTCATAATTCAGAGAGTGAAAAATTACCGATATGAAAATAAAAAAGTTTAAAACAAAATAGCACCTGTATAATATAAATAATATATATATAATAATTAATATTATTATATATATATATATATATATATATATATATAATATTATAATATATATATATATATATAGATATATAAAATAAATATATGATATATATATATATTATTATATAATATATATATATATATATATATATAATATGTGTGTGTGTGGTGGGAGTAATGCGCGCGAAATATTTAACACAAACTATAACCGCGCTTTTACATATAGGGATGCTTTTCGTTTTGATCTAATTTTTAAAGCTTGGTTTATTTAATTTCTGAAAGTTTTCGGGTCAGAAGAGAGTGAAAAAATAAGGGTTTGAATAGATAAGCACATTTTCCAACGATAAAATAATAAAAGTCTGGCATAAACAGTTCGAGTTTCTGTAGTTTGTAAGTTAACCCCCGAGGTAAAGGGTTGAGTAAGGCGGAACCCTTACAGCCTTTAGAGACCTCTAAAAAGGGCCCCCTGAAGTCTTCATGATAGTCGTAATCCCATCCGCCATGGTATACAATAAGTCTTAGGAAAGCATGTCGGATGAGCCGAGGAGAAGTCTCGTTTATCCCCATCTGCGGATCTGGATACACTATATGTTGCATGCGTTAAGACCTGTGCGTGCGGCGCACAGGCACTTGTTGAATATGTTTACTGTTTTGCTAATAATCTTTTATTCATTTTAGAAAAGGGAGAAGTCAATTTGGTTTTCCAGACAGATATCTGATAAAAAGCCGAGGATCGAGCCATTCAGATAATTCTAAAGGAAGAAAGAGAGAGAGAGGAATATAGAAAACAAAATAAAAAAAATTTAAAAATTCTATATCGGTTTTTGTTTTAATATAACTTTTATTTAAATTCATTCTTTATACATATGTATAAAGATTTAATCTTTTCATAATATATATATATATTATTTATATATATATATATATATATATATATATATATATATATATATATATATATATATATAATATATATATATATAATATATATATATATATATATTATATTAATAATATATTATAATATATATTATTATATATATATTATAATCATTAACATGTGTCGTTTGGCGAAAAAATGGACCATTTACTTCCGCTCAAAATCACATTCCTTTATTTTTTATGAAAAGTAACGGATTAGAATCCTGAATAATAGGCAGCATTTTATTTTTATTTTCTTATTTTTGTTATTGAAAATATTCATTTCTCCATTCTGTGGAAAGCCAAGAAAGAATTCATTAACAAAGCAAAGAGACCCAAAATCCTAATCAAGAACCTATAAGAGATAGGGGAATAGACCGGTAGGATTTGTGTCTTTAGATACTACTTGAGGACTTTCCACGAGCTTGGAAAAGAATATACCCAAGTAATTTTCTTATTTTGTTTTAAAAAATGGATTTGGAAGTATGTTTTAGTATATAGCTAGATCTTCTAAAAAGATGGCAACAGGATGTGGACTCCGCAAGCCGTCTTATAGAGAAGGAGGTTTAGGTACATTGAAGAGGGCAGAAGGAGAGAAATTTAAATAATGGAAATAGAAAGTTAGAATTGGCAAGAGAGTTGCACAACTAGTTACATTTCGCCGTTTAGAAAACACAATAGGGGGTAAAACGAAGGATTCAGTATAGCAAAAAAGCCATTGCGTTTCAGCAGTTTCAATTTGGAAGAGCACATCAGCGAAATGAGACGCATGGGAACAGCGAGAAGCACCTTTCACCTAGGCTAAGAGTTGAGAGAATCCCATGTACCCCCAAAAGAAGAAAACTCCGATTGACAGGAAATGTGTATCTATCTCTACTTTCACAGTAGTCCTCACCCCTCTGTGTGGATTACTAAGAAATTTTAGTCTTGAGACTTTTGAAAGTGTCTGTTCTTAAACTACGTTAGAGAGGAAAGACTCTTACAGTTCCACCATGGCCAAACTCAAATAAGATGCCGCTATAGAAATAATACCCCATCTCGAGCAAAAATACTAGCCTTATATAAACAACTTATGTATGTGATTATAGACAATTATCAAAACCATATATTAATTATATAATATAAGGTTAACAATTTACCTACCCTAATTAGGTAAATGAAATACTCTAAGCTCTTACTCTAAAATCATGAGTTTACCTTTGTATTATCAACTAAGGAATTAAATTTACACATAATGACCACCTTTATCACTCCCATTCACTCAAACTTGTATATATAATATATATATATATAGTACCTACTACACTTTTTTCTGTATCATCCTTTACCTTTTCATATCCAACATATAAATATCACTAAATATTATTATAATATGTATGTGTATATACTCTAGACATTATCGTCCAATAAGAGCGTGATATTAAATATTCTCGAACCGCTTGATAGAGGAACTCACCAGTTTATTCTACACCGACTTACTCTCTTCGGTCGCTACCATGGCTAACCTAACTGACATCTCTATTTTTGTGACTTTACTACTATTAAATTTACTCTATCCTTATAGCTTGAAGCATTCTAGAAAGTTCCTTTATTAATCTTTTAGTTTTCTATCTCACTAGTTTATCTGCGAAGCGTTATTTATTTTGGAACTAATTCCTACCAATCCTGATTGGTGCGTCATATCCAAATTTCTTCTTCAAACTTTCGAGTCAGTAATTTTAGTGTCCAACTAAGCCTTACAGCTATGTAAATATTTATCAATAAAAGTCTGAGCCCATTTCAAAGTTTCTGATTGGCAAGATATCCGAACAGACATCCAAAATACTATTTCATCACTAAAGTCACTCCTGATCTCTCCCACTCCTCTCGATACACGTTAAAAGCATGAAAGTCTTCAGCCTATTCGTCTAGTCTCAGTTTCGACCACACATACGCCACCTCTAGGATATGTCGTGAATAAACAGCCAAAGAAATGCAGCACTCACAAACACCGAAAACACCCTAATACAAAATTAAAATTAAATTGATAGCCACAGGATGACGTAACAGTCATATTATAGCGAACGTGACTCAAAATTCCATTCCTCTATGAGTTTGCGTATATTAAATACCATTAAATCTAGTACTATTGTCGATATTCTATTATAATGTTGCTTCTCTTTACACAAAACGCTTCAACTTCTCTTATGCGAGTATTAAGCAATTTGTCATTTTGGTTACACTGTTCGTTTTATCCGATCCTTTCGAGTGAAAAGCCTACTATTTACCTCAACTCTACTTACACGAAATCTTATTGTGATGCGACTCATGTCTTATCTCGTAGAATCCATGCCAAGAGACGTCCACACCTATCTGACTAATTCGAATATGAGAGGCGATGGAAAGCTAATTGCAAGTATCGCGGAACATATAAGCAGAGTTCATGATAGAAAACCACACTCAGTGTAGAAATTAAATTGCTGAATATTACTTACTACGTTCATTGGTCTACGAGTTACTCTTCTCTCCAAATTTCAGTGCGTCCAAGGCGACAAAATACTCACAGAAGATGAAAGATGATACCAAACGACGCAGAACAGCCACACATCAGTCCCACATACACTCTTCTTAAAACTCTCAATGACCTACATTTGAGTCGTTCAACGATATCAGAGTCGCACATTAGATCAATACCTCTATGAGCTAATACTTATCACTGCTTTCAACCCAAATATTCTAATCACCAGCAATGTTCTCATAGTTATAATTCTACTTAATATTACCTATAATACAACACGCCAGTTATTGATGAAATGTAAATGTTTTAGAACTCTAGTTCAAAATATCTCCTCACCACATGTAAACACCCTATAGTTTCACTCTGACACCGAATCCACAAATCTCTCTTATGCTCTCGCCTCGACCCTTATCATTTCTACTATTATGCTCTCCTTTAAAGTCACCTGAATAGAGAAGAAGCGTATCCTCCCATAAACGCCTTGTCCACAATCCATGGTCCAGTCAATCACAAAGTTCGCCGTCTCACATTATCAGTCTTATGTATCATAGTTGACTCAATAGCGAGTGAGAATATCCAAGTGTCTCTAAATACTGATTCGCGTGTGCCAACAGAAATTTTTTTTACTCTATCTCTCAGTATGGAATTAATAGCGATGTCGTCAGATTTAGTATTACTTTTTCTCCTACAGTCGAAGACTTAATAGTATTAACTCATAACCACCTAAGCAGGATAACATCTATTTAATACCCTATATCTCAATCAAGTTCTATTAGCTGCACACATTATCTTTATCTTTAATCTACTTATCACATTTCGTGTATTGCCTTTTCAACAATTACATTTAGTACATTTCAACTTTTGCGGGCACCGCGCAATATTTTAGATCAAAAGTTTGTTCGAAAGCAGATTTTCGAAGGTGTCCCTCCATACTCTCAATTTTACTCTCTTCAAATTTCATTATCTATAGCGTATCACGAAAATACCATTCGAAGGAGATAAAGAAGAAACAATATCAGAAATTCATAAATCAGTATATGGAAGCTTTCATATCGATGTAGAATGTCTCGAGAAATAGCTTACCCTCTTTGTTATTCATTCGTACTTCCTTACCTCAAAGGTCGCATAATCTATAACATATTCTCACGTATTGTGTCCACAGTTCTAAGTTTTCCTTCCTTCAAACTGCTGTCTACTTTAAGTCTTTTATAGTGTTCTGATTTCTAATCATATGTATGCAACTTTAATTTTTTCTCCTGTGTACTATTTCGTAACACTAATTTATAGTCATATTTAAGGATATACTTTAACAGTTGCCCATTTCATATTCAGATTGCCAGAGAATCCACTTTTTTTACTCAGTAATTTTATTATCCTTATCATTCTGCAATGTCACTCTCTTTCCACATTATTCGTATCCCATCTACTTTTGTTCTAGAAGCATATATAAGCATTTTCTAAACCTATCCGTATCACTTTCGACAATTGATTATTTAGAAAACTTTATACATTTTAAAACCTAATATGATTTATATTATACTCATCTTCCACTTTTCTATGGCGTTCATATTTTTGTTCATATTTTTCTTTAGTAATTTTAATGAGATATCAATAACGTCACTCTGCATTTATATTAGAAACCAGACTATTTGTGTGTGGCTGCTGCTCACTGGCGTGCTATCATAAACATCTTTGGTCAGCTAATTGATCATTATTATACGATAAAGTACATACTAGTATCGTCTATGTGTCGCCTAGATAAGCCCTGTCATCTTCAACGTCACGAGTCTTAATCCTCATTTACGCCGAAGTACTTCCTCTTCTCGTATCTACCTTCGCGTCAAATGAGCAATGTACGAATAATAAGACATTCGTTAGCTCTTATTCCAGGTACTCGATAGTACGCTAACACCGTGTAATGACCATATATGATATTATTATGATGTCCCAGTAACTGCCACAGTCTTCTTGCAGAGCTTTGATTGTAACCAGCACGCCATTACACTAACCGATTACGTATCGAATAACATCATAATTCCTTATTATCACAACGAGTACATCACCGAACACTCAAATCATTATCTAGATATCTATATTACAGGAGAGGAAACCCCAACATAGAAAACGCTAAGTCTTTTCCTTGTGATTAATAAGCATGAACTCTCGTATTTGTGAAACCTCCTATCCTTATCTCGAAGTACGCGTTATCTGTCAGAGCGTCTCTTGTTTATTGTCTTTTATCACAGCACTCAAATCAGACATATGAGCCAGCACGAGATCAAATAATATTGAGAAACAGCCAAATTTCTAATTTCCTTTACCGGACAGTAACAGACTAAAACGCACCATTATTACCCTTACCATTCTTTTAATTTCCTTTACCTGGACAGTAACAGACTAAAAAGCTTTACTTAATAAATTCGCATTACCGCTCTTTCTGTCTGTCTCTTTCTTTCTCTAACTATTTACCTATCATAAAGACAGTTAATTGCGCCTCCGCGAGAGATATCAATCTGAGGCTCCTTACTCACTATAACAGACCCCATTACGTATCATACATATTTCATTTAATGTATCCTCATTGTAGGTACTTACTCAGTTCAAGAAACTCATTCAATTATCCGACGGCAAGAAAGAATAAGTGTAGGTTGAATTTCCTTATCTTCAATTATCTCTTATGCTTTCTTTATTAAAGTTATCAATAATGTTTCAAACGATATCTTATAAATCAAAATACTATACAGAAACAAGATCTCCAAGGTTTGTGTCACAGTAGTTACGTCGATCAGTAAAATTTATAATAATAGCATACTTTCTGCCTTTTCCTCCATGCCTCATTCCTGCTCTAAATTATCACTGTCCGCGTGCCAACACATATTTTTATTCTCGACCAATCAAATTACTTCCTTTCTACTTCACCACTGCCTTTATCTTTATTTCAGTGTTATTCATATACGCAAAGATTCGAGAAGACAAAATAATAATAAATTTATTTTTTATATTAATTCTGTAATTAATATTTATATAATTTTATTTTGAGTTTATAAAGCAACTATCCTTCGACTGACCGCGATGGAGGCATCACCGAGGGATGTAGCTTGCGCCCGCTAATAATATCGGCATTATGTCGCTGCACACATTTTCCTATGAAGTACAAGCTTTTTCTCTTAAAATAAGAGAAATATTACGAGTAGACCTCATTGCATAATACCATACCATCACGCGTTCATTTCAGAGACTCTATAGAGCTACACCTATGATCAAATCCATTTTCTCACTTTAATCGTATAACACTTTATCTTTAACCATTAATTATTCTTATCAGCGGGATCCCTGAGACATCTCATATAAAATATCATTAGGGAAAAGCCAGTAGTGACCCTATGAATTTGGAATTCACTATCTCATCACTATAGATGTTTGAAGGAGTGTCGAACTCTGCGTATATTGTGACGGCACCATTGCTCACTCAATGCAGTCAAACTCATGCTCTCTATTATGCAGCCTACTAAATACTTCACTCCGTCCCAGTTCTTGAAGCTCGCTTTATTCTATCCATTTTAAATATTAATAACCCACCGAAATAAGTATATGGTATCAACCGCTCCACTGATTTTATCTTTATGTCATAAAAGTGCGAAACTTAAATATGATTTAACTTATTAGCTAACATTTCTATTTAGTCTGTTCGTAAAATGCTTTAGTAGAGAACTCATCTACCTAAAAACTCTGATGCCGAGTTCTTATCATAGAGCTCTTTGAACTAATACTAATATAGGAAACTCCGTTCCTTTATGTCTTAAACTAGAGTTAATACATGTCAGTATGACTTTTCGACGTCTACTATGGAACGTCAAAGTTATTTGAGGATAACGATGTCGAGGGTTTCCTATCTCACTAATCATACATAATTATTGTCTGCATTCTTCTCGATTCAAGAAGTATACTCGAGGGGAGCCTTAGCTATATGAAGGCGTCTCGAGCTCGACCTATGATTGCACTTGGAACATAAGGCTGTTTAACGAGTGGTTATTAATGCAGTGCGAAAAAGTATGTTACTCAGACACATGGCTCATTCTTACTAATTCCTCTCTGCTTTACAGTCTCATCCTTCACTTAGCTAGTACTCTTACCTATTTTTCTTTCAGATCTTATCCATTTCAGTTTCTTGAGTTTCATTAGCATTTCTATCCTCCTATTTCTTTAAAAAATCTTTAATATGTGATGTTCCTCAGGGTATTCTGTTTATCTCCATGCTTATTATATATCAGCTATACTTGGATATTCATCCAACGGATCTTTACTCCGTCATTGCACTGTTCCAACGTACTGATGTAGTACATTATCTTATGCCGATTGAACTCAAATTCTCCTTTTACTTACTTATCTTAATACATTATCAAAATTAGTTCTTTGCTCCCTCTTTTTATGTAATTCTAGATGATTAGGCCTTCTCGTCTAAGCTTTCCCATTCATAATTATCTTAGAGTCTCTAATCAAAATCCTTCTAATTTTGAGTTATTTCCCAGTTAGGCGTTGGTCTAACCGAACTAATAAATATTCGTATAGTTTAAGATCTCACACCCTACCCCTCTATCTTTTATTACATATTTTCACAATCAAAACTTCTTTACTTATCTTCCTCTCTAAGCACTATTACTGAACCAAAAAAAATGGTTGATTTTTTCTAAAAGAAATGAGTGTCAAGCTTATCAAATTTTTATTTCAGTTATTGGTGCCCTCCGTATTAGCAATACAAAACAACTCTGAGGAAAGTATATATATCTTGTGTCAGAATATCACGATAGTCTGTCTTTTTTACATGCTACAACAATTATCTAACAGCTAAATTGAGTTATATATTCTTTTATTCGCCTCCGCTTACTAGTAAATGGACAAATGAGCGTTTAAGCATTTACTATATAAAGAAACTTTTTGATAGTTCTGGAGAATGCTGGATCAAGTAGATCACTTATCATTATTGAAACCGAATAAGGACCAAAAGCATTGTCAGAAAGAACGTCAGGTCTTAAAAGCGTATTAAGATACTTTTCTTTTGTACCAATATAATCTCGTAACTCTATTGATCTTACATTGTTCACCCTGTGAGAGGCCAGTGAGAGAAAACTAGATGAATAAGACGACGTCAGTCCTTAACTCTTACAATATTAATACATATATATCAAATATAAGGAAAGTTACACACAGGCAAAATCCACTTGCCTGTGACAGCAAATAACCTAAAACCTCTTCTACTCGCAAATTTCTCGTACCCTACTCAACTCGCGACGGTCAGTTAAACTCATCCGATCGAAGAAACTAACATCATAGAATTTCTTTGCAGTTGAGTGACGCGTCATATCATCTACAACAAGGATTCATTAAAATTTAATAATTATAGGTACAAAGCAATATTAGTTCACGTCAAAGTACCCCTGCTTTGTACCACACAAATATCCAAACATCCGATTTTTTTTTCTGTTAGGACACCTCAAATCACAGGTGTGCCAACACTTTTTAACCCACAGCTTGCTAATTCTCAATCTTCTTCCTTCTGGCTTTAAAGTCCCGCATCTGCGCCCACCTAAGGGAATTGTTTTGTATCATTTCCTCATTTTTTTTTTTTCTTTTTTTTATTTTTTATCTTCAGTTCGAGTTTATTTTCGTGAGTAAAAAACCCAAAAGTAAACATCTCTACTCTCTTTCTCTTATAACTACATCGAACGCTATTTTCAATTCCTTTGACTCCATTCCATGACCCAGTACTATCAAGACATAATTTTCTGCTTTGTAGAACTAATACTATGACCACCCCTACATGACTGTATCATTAAGACCAGGTCACGAGCATGCGCCCATTATAGCGGTACACTCGATTAAGTTATAATAGATATATGTTCTTGTTCAATTTTTCTGCATCTACGCTAGTGTGCGCGAAAAGTTTAGTTCCACAACTCAACTCGTCCTCCTATTTTAGTGCATCTCCTTCACAAACGAAACGTCAGTATCTATGTACAATTTGTCTTTCTGAGTAATTTGTTCCTCTATCTCTAATAACAGCATTGATTACATGAAGAAATAAGCTTTCCCTTATATAAACCTTAGTTTCTCATTTCCCGGCGAAGGACTGTATTATCTCGTGAGATATCGCAAGTATTATGAGTCATTGTCGCTAATAATTAGATAGTCGATGTGAATGAAAAAAAACGTCATCTTGCAAAGAGGATAGTAGTAATGTTGAGTTAATAGTAGTGTGCCATTAGTCTAGTGACTGACTATACCATAAGATATTTCGGTCCCAAAGTAGCGTTCTTCACACGCTCGAGTAGTTAAGTTGAGTTTTTTATGAGTGTGTGGTAGTGTGGATTTCGCGGTCGAACTATCATACCTGACTTGTAAACACAGAGTGATACAAGTGCATTGAATTACCAATGGATTAAGTAATCGGCTTTACCTATTTGCGTCTGTATTACATTCGCACAGCTGTGGCGAGTTATTCATAGAGAATAAAAACGTATGCCACTACACCCAAGATGGAGGCGCAATGGGACTAAACACAAGTAGAATTCTCTCATGTCCGCTCCTCAGATATCTTAGCGTCCAAATCTTTCTCTTCGTGCTCCTTCCTATCACGGTCTATCTCTCGTAGACTACTCTCTCTCGTCTCCTACACCTCTCTCTACTTTCTCGTTTTCCTTATGCTCTTCACCTTAGGTATAGCAGTATTAGTGCATATTTTTCAAATATTTGAAATCATATATTAACAAAAGATTATGATAATATATAAAGATAAGTACAAATGCAATAAGGTTAAAATATATATATAATTTAATATCTATATTTAATATTTAAACTATATAAAGGAAGTTGTGTCTGAGTCTCTAATAGTACGTTAACATGTCTAACCTAATAAAAAATATATATTTAAATTAAATATACATATATAGTATATGTATCAACTATATATATATAAGATATATATATCACTTTGTATATATTATATTAATATATATATATAGTAATATATATAGATATATGAATTAATTATATTACCCTATGATTATTTTATGTGGATTGAAATGATGGTAAAGTTTTTTCTAATAATTTTTTATTTCATATATTATTTTAGTTATTATATGATACTATCAATAAATGAAGATGCCTTAATAAATTAACGAATATATGATAGAGTATTATATAAAAAATAACCAGTAAATCAAATATATAGCAATTATAGTCAAAACGTAATCTTTTAGTTCTCTTTCTATAGAAGATACTGCTAAGAGCGCTGAATGTGTTATTAAGTGCTTTAACATATATTGCCTGCTATAGGAAAGAGAGAGCTAAATTAAGTTGTCATTCACTCTTTAGTTGTATCATTTTATCTCTCAATGGCATTATATTTGATTCTGTAAGACTTTTGAGATCCTTATTATTCCATTATCAATATCTTGACTCCATGTGAAAGACATGAGAGATGAGAGTCCAACATAAGTGCAATTAATGAAATAGCCCACTAGAGCCTAATAGTGGACTGATGATATGGCGAACGAGTTTGTATCATTATCAATCTGAAAAGAGGAACCTCACGGGCCTCCTATATACCAAGAGATAAATTCTTTATCAAACATGTTGGCAGAGTGATATAAATAAACAAGAAATTTAATAACTCTAAAAAACTAAGAATATATTAAGTAAATAATCTTACATTCTACATCTAGTATATGAGACATGAAAAAATAAATTTATATCAGTTCTCCTCGAATAAATAACTTACACTACTAATAATAATGCGTAACATTATAACAAAAATCATAACGATATAGATACTTATATAAAAAAATTCTCGTATATTTATAAAAATATATATAATAAATCAAATATTATATATTAATTTAAATTATTTTTGATAATCGATATTTTATCCAACTTGACCAATAAAGACTAATTATTATAATTAAGTATATAATAATAATATAAATAATTTATATAAAAAATATATCTATATATGTATAATGTATAAAATACATTAAAAAAAAAACTACACTGAGAGCTCTAGAATGAATTTTAACTTACTTAGTATTATATTTATGAGTATACTATTTTTTATCTATCGAGTCCATTTTTTAAATGGATAATCTGTTTTATACAATATTAACTACGATATTGTATAATTGATGTAATGGGTGAGAATTAGTGGTATATAGAGTGTAATAGTAGGTTTTATGTTTATGATTTAATTGCTCATTATATTTCTATCATTAAATATTCTTACGTATCTAATTTTTATAATATAGATTGTTTATATATGTCATTTACTATGAATCATTACCCTCTTTACCCTTAAAGTTGTCTTCAAAATAAGAGTAATTATTATTAATTTCATAAATTTATTAAATACAAATTATAGGATGAAATTCCACTCATACTCTACTATTTAAATGACATATAAGTAGAGATCCTATTTATTAATATCACTAAAAGATATTCGGTAGGCTAGAGTAATCCTCCCCTGTATCCTATTCGTTAATATTTTAATTATTTAATTTACTATATTATATAGTTTGAGTATTTTTATGTATGAGCATAGGCTCCTTCTGGATATCTATAAATGGGAGGCCTGCTAAGGCCACCCCAACCCGTGACGTGCACCAGAGATCGAAATTCCCCCCCGGCGTGGTACAGTGTAGAAACCCATTACTTCCAAATATTCTATCATCTGCTGCGACTGTAAGATACATCAGCAATGACAGACTCATTCTTCATTGCTTACCGCCATTCATCTATGAGTTACATTACGAGACTTCATCGATGAAATAGATTTGATACAGAGAGCTAATAACTTCAGACAGGCGACACATAACCGCCTATATCAATATCTGGGAACACCAGGAGTAAAGCAACATAACGAAATTGTTTGCAGTAAAATCGTTATGTGACAAAAAACTCAGACGAAGAGAAGTAAATGTGAGGACACCCCCCCACCACCAGCACCACAAAAGAGCCAATCCCTATTATCTCAATGAAAATTTCATGTTAATCGGATAAGTAGCAAATAATATATATAATATATATATTAATATATTGAATATGGTGAAGACATTAAGGGTCTTTAGATTATTTGTATTATTTTTAACTCATAACAATCGTCAATACGTACTATATGATATAATATTACTCAATTCATAATTTCTTTAGCCTGGGCGTACTAGCTCACACACAAGTTCGGTCATCCTGTATACGCCTGATATACTGTTATATTAGCTTCTATCTAACTATATATATGTAGTGCAGATACCATAACTGCATATATCAGATATTAACAGATAGTAGCGTCGAAAGTTACTTATCTCAGTGGCTATATTAAATAGTGATGTAGGCATACACTGCCTATCTGACAGTGAGGATAAACAATACGTCCTTTCAGGTTGTACTGAGCAGAGCTAGGATGTATGTGTATACTTATCACTATATATTAAAAATATATAATATAGTATAGCAAATATTGTCACTTGTATAATGGTGAGAGTTCTAGTTTAGGCGTACTGTGTAAAGGGGACTATGCGACACCATCTACTAAGAGTCTAAAGCAGATATACCTCCCCCGGACGAAAACGCTCAAATTTATATACCATTATCGCGATCAAATACGCTCAACTTTATCTATCAAACATATCATATATCTTATATATAAGTCTATTCTTAGAGTACTATTATAATGATAGGTGGTTCTTCATATAACAGCAGACCATAACAGTATTATGTAGAGAGGGCCATTTTGTCATAAGCAAAAATTAATTTATTGAACCATTTTTCTGACCGCTGAATATATTTACCTTTCTATGTGAAGCTACTAGAAATATTTTTTTTAACTCATGACCTTTGACACCTTTTTGGTCTTGCACTTTTTGGCCTTGACCTTTTTTCGACCAACCCTTTGGTCTTCCATTTTAGGAGTTACATTATTTATGTCCGAGGTTAGTATGTTTTTCAGTTTTGATTCTTCATATTATTTATATATTCAAGATTAATTAAGGATGTTAATTTATAATTGAAGAATTCACACATAAATTATATATTTTTTTTGTATATATATTTACTGTGTAAAACCACATAATATAATTATTGAGAACCCATCATTAAATTTTTTTATCTGAAATACCGTTTAATTTGTCATTACTTTTTTTCGCACGCCTTCTTTTTCTTTGATAAAAAATGTAAACTTGTATCTCTAATTATTTGTAGTACAAATGTCAAATGTTTGCTTAGAACACAAACAGGTGTGCCGTTCCAGCAACCGTCTATGTACAACGTTTTAATTTTAAACCTCACTTTTATTTTAAGCTAGCATACCCAACACAATTTATTTACGACTTTCAGTGTTGTGGCTATATTTAAAGTTCGGCCCACTCGAAGTTTTTAGTAATACTAATTCCTATGTAGCTTTAGCCCTTTTTGATGTCTATTACCTTGTTTGACCATGATATTGCGGCCTTGACCTTGGTGCACTATACCAAATGTATATATTCTATTTTTATTTTGGCGATTCCATCAACTCCTCATATTATAAGGTTCTATTATTTAGTGTAAATTTAGTTAACCCCGGATGAAAACCCCGGTTTTTCCTGATTATTGTCCCTTCTCTTGATGGTCCTGTAGGACCCAGGGCCGCGCACCCAGCTTCACGCTCAAACACAACACACTAGGCCACACACAGCACTGACCCACAGCACAACACACACACCACACACGACCCTGTGGCCCCGTCATGCCACGGGATTTTCCACCGTCAGGCCTACAGCGTCACGACTTTAAACTTCCTAACACCCAGGTCTATCGTCTTCACCGGGTCTATCTTCGCGATATACATTGTCCACCTGATCATCTATAAAGTCAACAATATAGTACTCACCAGAAGGATACGAATGGACAATCACTACGTTAGCCACTGTGTTCGGGTGAGAAGAATTTGAAATAAGATATTCGGCGAAACATTGAATCCATATGCCCTTATAAAGGTCTTCTCCGAGGCGTGTGTAGACGCCAAAAGCTACGTGGAGTAATACAATGAGAGGATAATAATATAATGAAAGTATAGATTTACAGATATTATAAATGAATGCAGCATTTATATAAGTGTACGTTCGTAGGTAAATCCAGCTCGGTATTAAGTAGATTATAAATAAACTAGATGAATTAATATATTATAGATAAATATGTATAATTATTATGTTTGGAGCGGCGATACTACATAGGATAATAATAATAAAGTGACAAATAATATTGGAAAATTAATAGGATTATAATGAATTTCATTAAAAGTATATGTAGTCATTAATTGATAGAGATATAATTGGTAGCATAATGCAGAGTATAATAGTAAATTAAAGTAAGTATTATATATAGTAATTAATTTAAGTAATTAGTGTATATATATATGCGATAGTATATAGATTTATATATATATTATGATGAGGTAGTTTATATTGTTATATGTAGCTTCCACACGTGAGGTACCATATAGGGATATAAAACCCTACACATTGAACTGAGAATGCCATATGAGGTATTCACTCATAACGTCGACAAGAAAGAGAGAGTAATCCCGAGGATGAACTCTAGGTAGAGGGAGAGACGAGAGAGATTATTTCTACTTGGGACAGACAAAGTATCTCAGCAAAGAAGAAGAAGAGAGGAGAAGTAGAATAGAAGAGGGCGTGACAGGGTAAACGGACGATTGAGGACTTTCTTATTGATCAGAGAGAGTGTTACTTTCAGTCGTGTGGAGACTACACGATATTATATCAGAGAGAGATATCAGTGTTTCAGTTTAGCTGCCACATTTACGACGCACCTTTACACCCGAGTAGTTACGAGTTTAGATGTGTTTGAGACTAAATCTTTCGAAAATTTTTTATGTTGAATTAATTTTAATTAGAATTTTAATTAGATGTTAGAAATAATAAAGTTAAGTATATTGTATATTTATTTTTATTTAGATATATTAATAAACTATTTCTCTCTTCTTTTAGGAATCAACACGTGAAACGATAAATCTTTTATTGTGAATTCAACCTCAAAGAATATCATACAGTAGCAGACATTACGTGCTATAAATTTCTCATTTAATTAAAACTTACTTAATTACCTTAGAATGAAAAAATGAATAAATTTTTTATATTTGAATTACATTATTTTTAATTAATATAACTATTGAATAATTTGAATTAATTAATTAATTTGCGAGTTAAAACTGTTATATTACTCTCTATATTATTATATATATGATACTAAATATACTTTATAGTAATATATATATTATATTATATATAACATCTCTCATCCTGAGAATCGCGAAATTTAACGCAATCTATTGAAATTTTTAAACCGTAAAAAGCACGTGGCAGACGGCCGTGCTATTATTCTCTCTAATTTCGAAAATTTATTCATTTTATTGATTAATATTTAGCATTTTTATTTAGTAAATTATTTTTAGATTATTTTATTATTTTAATTATGTATTAATTAATTTGTTCGTAATATCCAGTAATAATTTATATTATCATTATTATTAATTTTATTTTTGGAAGATTACAGCGCGTGATTTAATATAGTGTAATACACTATTCTATTTTACTGTTTCCAGTCAAGCCATATAAACCATACTGTTCGCGCCCGCATATCTACAAACAATATAGAGTAGAGAAAGAGAGAAGAGTAAATCAGATAGATAGATAGTAATAGATAGATATAATATGAGAGAGTTAAGATCTTTGAACCACTATTACGAGTAACTGGATATGAGCTGAGAGAGAGAGGGCAATTGAAAGTAGAGGACAGTCTTCATAGTACAATAATCATTTATTTCGCCCAATAGGGGACTTTTAAAGACACAAGCAAAAAATCAAATTAAGAACAAACTTCAATATAAAACTTCAATATAATTAAGGAGGACCCTATAGGAATAATAATAAATTTCCATAAAAGGTTAAAATATACAATAATAAACAAAATTGATATTAAATATTATATAATGATTATATCTATAATGTTAATACATTCTCATAATTATGCTAATAAACTGATATATGGTTGAAATGGTTAGCAGTCTTTTAACATAAAATGATACACAGTAATTTTAATAGTTTGAATATATATTTCTATTATATTTTACATATTAAATTACCCTCAGAATATCGTAAACAAACTTTCAAGTACATATTTCATGGCTTATTTAATTAAATTATATTTAATAGTCAATACACATAATATATTTATATATATAGAAAGTAATAATTATAATTTATTTATATACAACATAAATAGGTTTCATCCTTATTATTTGGCAACTAATATGTAGCCAAAAAAATTGATATTGCATATAATATTTATCCAAAATGACTGTACTCCGTTTCAACTGCTAGAAATATTTGATATCCTTCGTTAATATATTTAATAAGATTGAAATTATAATTTCTGAAGAATCGGAAAAGAGATTTTCAATACATATATGCTGGGAGGAATTAATAGGACATAAATCTCAAACTCGATTTGTAGCTCATGGATATATTTATTATTCTTAGGCCTATCTAATATGTTCGTCTTGTCAGCCTACAACTGCCACCTATAACCCTAACCTAAACCGAATAACCTAAAAACAATAATCATAACCTAACCTACCATGATCCTAAACCTATACCATATATAACCTAACCATCTAACCTAAACCTAAAACTAACCTAATACCTAACACTAACCTAACCTAACCTATA
>JABUQX010118781.1:0-10000 GCA_015478945.1 Trachelipus rathkii | reverse complement strand
GATCATGCCCTTTAGGAACATCTTTTTTCAGGGATTTGAGTAAAAGTGGGAGGTGAATTAGTGGACAGAGACACAGTACTCTTATGTGAGCTTGGCGAACCTATCGGGTAGGTATCGGACAGAATGTATTGCAATAAGTTCCAAGTTTTGCGTTGGATGAACTAACTTAGTTTCATTTTTCGTTGGTGAAAACTTATACTCAGCTGTACGGGTTTAATGGCATTTTGGACGGGAGATTGGATCAAAGGCTACTTTTGTACTATTTGAGAAGTCGGTAGTGTGGGCAATGCATGTAGTCTCCTTACAGTAACTGCCTGAGTTTCGCTGGGATTTGTGAGAGGAGTTCTGGGATGGAGTTGTGTCGGTAGATTAACACTCGGAGGTAGGGGGGCTGTTGCAATTGCAGCATAAGATTGCCTTTGTCTTGTGGGATATTTTCCATTGAGCTGGTGTATAGCATTTCTCCTGCTCAATTGTTGCATGGTATATAACTCCAAAACCTCCTGTTCAAACATTTAAGACAGAAATTTTAAGGAAGCACTGTGGTGTCCTCCACAGTTTTTGCAGTGTGGTGTATTTTCACAGGAAATGTGAAATAATTCTCCTCAGACTGGGCATACGTCATGCGGTCCCCTGCAGTATTTTCGGGGATGACTAAACTGTTGACATTTTAAGCAACGTCTGGGTCGGGGAATAAACGTGCGAACATGGTAACTTGTAAAAACTATTTTCACCTTTGAAGGTGAATAAGGGGTACTAAAGGTCAGCAGTAAACTAGGATTTTTACTTTCCTTTAAAATAATTGTCCAGAATTCACTAGGCACAAAAAAGGTTCTTCACTTATCAAAAAACGATTCTAACGTGTGCACGTGTTCAAAATCGAAATTTAAAATCAGAAATGTTAATACTCAAAAGGTAAATTGTAATTTTCATTTCTTACTATTTCAATCTTTCTCTATTCTCTTTGCCTCTACTATATAATCAATTTACCTACTAAGTTTAAGTAAGTGCTACTAACTACATCCTACAGGTAGAGTTACTTAGGTCTTATAAGAACTATCAAAGAGCATCAATCTTTGAAAAGAACAAAACCAATGGTAGACTCAATTTTTCATTTTTTAAATTTTTTTTTACATTCTTTCGAATCATTTTAAATGTTTCATGTAAGTTTCACCAAAATATGAACCGAAATTCCATTTTAATAAGGTCTTATATATATATATATATATATATATATATATATATATAAAATAATATATATATATATATATATATATATATATATATATATATATATATATATATATATATAAAATATATATATATTATATATATATATATATATATATATATATATATATATATATATATATATATATATATATATATTTAAAAAAAATAGTTTAGTCTCTCTTATCAATTAGTTTCAAATTTAGAAAATAATATTTTATAATATTTAGTTATTATAAAAATGTTTTTCAGCAACAATTCAAATATTAATGTGTTTGGCAACTAAATCATAATGGAACATAGTCAAGAACACGTGCTGACTTTGAGTTCAGGACTAAGTTTACATTGAAATTCAAAATTTGAAATATATAAAAAAAGAAAGTTATTCTGAATAGTTGTCCGAAGTTAGAAATACTTTACAATACACTTTTTCTTATATATAAAAGAGACTGTTAAATCATAAATAAAAATATGAGTTGGCAATATTTAATAAAATTGGGTCATAGTCAAGAACACGTGATAAATTTGAAATATATTAATATTTAAAATGTGTTCGCAAACTTATATAAAACGGGACACAGTCAAGAACACATGATACATTTAAAATGGAGGTAAATTTTAACAATTTTTTATTCGAAAACTAAAAACTAAAGTATGTATAAAATGTTTAAAAAAAATAATAATAATTAGTTTATGAATAAATAGGATCAGATTTGAAAACTTGAACTTTTCAAGGTTAAATTAAGAAAAAATTAAATATAAGTTGGCAACTATCAACAATGAACAAAATGGATCATAGTCATGAGCATTTGTTAATTTAAAAATACACTACTATATTATTACAAAATTCTTGATCAAAATTGACATTCAAAATAAAAACTAAAAAAGATTTTCTTCTATGAATCAAGGAGAATTCGTATTTATTATTAGAATTATTGAAAAATCACATATGTTAGGGTAATTTTTTTAATAAAAAATCCTGAAAAATAATGAGTTGGCCACTCGTTCAATGGGATCATAGTCAAGAGCACGTGTCAATTTTAAAATCGAAGAATTCAATTTTCAAAGCATTAAAAAAAATCCCTTCTAGACAAAGCATTGCATAAAAGGGCTAATATATATATATATATATATAATAATAATATATATATATATAAATATATATATTATATATAATATAATATATATATAATATATATATATATAATATATAATATATATAATATATATATATATAATAGCGCGGAATCAGTTTACTTGATTGCTGTAGGAAGTTATATGATGTACTTGGTAGAAAGAGGTTGCGTTCAATACTGAAGACTGATTGGTTGAAGAATAAGTGCGTTTAGATGTAGAGATGTTGATCAGAACTTTACATGAAGCAAATGGATTGAGAAAATTATAAAGAAGATAATTGTATTTTAATTTATGGATTGCTAATAGCAATATAGGATAATAGGGAAGCTCTTATGCATGTAGTGATTATAGTGTGGTGGTAGGCTTCTGAATATGATCAAAAGTATGTATGACGATAGTGAGCGTTTGAAGAATATAATGGTAGGAAATTGTGATCTGTTTAATTTTAATGCGAGAGGCGGGATGTCCGTAATGGTCTTCTTGTATCAAATTTGTATTAGATATGTTATGAAAATTAGAGATTGTGCAGGGGATGTTTGTAGAATAGATGAGAATGAAAAGAGTGAGGGTGCCACACCTAATACGATGATTGATTTGTTGGGAATCTGAAAAGAAGCCTTGAGAGATTAAGAATTGTAAAGGTTCTAAAAGGAGGCTTGATAAGAGTTAAACTGACATGGGAGTTGACCATCTTCCAAGCGAGAGCACTTTAAAAATGTTTAAAGCTGTATACTATATATATATAATATAGATAAATCTATCGTTTAGATTTATATTATAACCTCCATATATACTATACCTATATATTACTTATAACCTATCTCATGTCAATCGCTATACTATAATTCATATCTATCTATCGTATATACATATAAATATAAATAAACCTAATAAAACAAGGTACAAGAAAACTAAAAACATTTATGGAATTTAATATTAAATGTAAAAAAAAGAATTTATTAAAACAACTAAATATCTATATAATCACTATTACTCCACGTCCGATCATCTCTATGGACAATTCACTACATATAGATCACACTCACAAATAATATCTATAAATATTACAAATCTCTACTGTGAAGCAAATTATCAACTACTTGCTTTGTAATAAAATAATCATATTGGTCAAAAACACAAATATCTGTTTCTTGGTACACTCGTACTATCATTACATCCCAGCCGTCCTATATATTCCTCTCCGTTTCACAATTCACACTATATGCAGTATCCCTCGCAGATATCGAAAAGAGCCTTACTGTACTGTCATGTGTGGAGTCGAAGTCGCCGGATCGGGATCGGATGAGAATTCTCAAGAGTCGAGTCGGGTACTTCAAGATAAGTAGAGTTGGAGTCCAGAAAATTTTGTGGAACTGACAAAGTTATGAAATGGACTGTTAGTGACTTCAATCACTTCATATAAGTTCATTGCGACCTCCACATCACAAAATGCAATTGCAAACTCGAAAGTTTTAACCCAACCTTATGTTTCAATTTGATATTTCTAATAAATCAACCTTCAACCTATACATCTATATTAAGATCTGAAAAAATAAACATTCCATTGTACAAGAGAAATTCTGTCCACTGACAGTATATTCTAACTAGCTCGTTTATATTGATCCTATCCACAGGGAAGCTTAACGAGATCCAAACATCCAAAAACATAAAAATATGCACTTTGGCAACTGCCATTGATTAAACGGTTGCAGCAAATTCAAAGAGAAAAAGATACATCTAACATATTGTAAGTATGAAACTACAACTATTCTCATACTACCTTCTCAAGTTCATTTTCAGAAAGCTCAGAAGATATTAAAAGCTTCTAGATATTGAATAGCTTATCGAAAGCGTCGACTGTTCAAGAAAAAAGTCAGGTCCTTCCTCACCTTGTAACAAACAATATCCAACATTTAAACAAATTTTTTTTGCTGCACTGAAAGAACGTTGAAAAATGTATCTTCGAAACTTAATTAAAGAGCCATCGGATAAGTAGCCAACATTACAAGAAGCTGAAATTCTTACTGCCTCAATCTCAAAAGGCAAGTTAGCGTTGAACGCTTTTCTGCTTTTAGCAATATAAAATCAGACCTAAGAGGAAAAAATGTAGGAGACCTGTAAATGCTATTCTATCTAATGAACTAATTCATTCAAATGAGTAGATGACACATAGTCAATATAACTAAGTAATGGAACAGTTATATATAGTATAATATATTAATATATATTATATATATAATATATATATATATATATATTATATATACTAATATATAATAAAATATTATATATATATATATATAATAATATAATTATATAAAGTAAGGAACGCACAACTAGCAGCCAGACTGACACCGAAGTTTCAACGGGAATTGCACAGTGCAAAGGCAACATTTGCAATCATTTGCTTTATTTCAAGCTTAACGTGTCAAGGTTAGTTTTAAAGTCGGTGAGACCGAATTTAATCTGGAAGTACGACTCGAGGTTTTGAGCCAAACTCAATGGATTACCCATAAAGGGCGAGCCCCCCCAAAAGGGTTTTTTTGTTCCTAGAAGTTTTAAAAATGATTGATCATTGTTCTTTTCAATCATTTACATGTTTTTACCCCTATATCGATGTTTTAAATCCTTTCTACGTCTCTGGTTGACTGAAAAAATATAATTCGGAATAAAATTTGTAAATAACATTCATATGCGATCTATCGCATTAGGAAAAGTTTTATTCTCTGTATGATCTCTGCTATTAAACCTCGGAATCCTGGAAGAATTCCAGTGTATGACAGACACCCGTCGGAAAGTACAGAACCCATGGCAAATGTCAGCTGAAGCTGCAAACGGACCCCTCCCCAAAAAAAAAAATAAAATAAATAAAAAAAAAAATTAAAATAAAATTAAAAAAAAAAAAAAAAAAAAAAAAATAAATAAATAAAATAAAATTAAAAATTAAAATTAAAATTAAAATTAAATAAAGTTAAAAATTAAAATTAAAATTAAAATAAAAATAAATAAATAAATAAATATTAAATAGTTTGTCTGTTTGTTCCGCCCCATCTGCTGAGAATCGAGGTCGGTGAGCTGCACCTTCGAGAAGGGCTGTTCCTTCCAATAGGAAATTTTTCTTAGAGGTTGAAAATTCATAATTAAGAGAAGGATGGAGAAAGATTATGATCCGGAGCTGGATCTGAGCTGGACTTTGATCCCACCGGAGTCCCATCATAAATAAAAAAAATTAGAAATGCACGGAGATAAAAGGGAAGCGAAAAGGAAGAAGAGGAAGGGAAGAATGGGTGTTGCAACCCCTCCGGGAGAGTCCCATCTGAAAATAAACGAAGAGACAATGCACCGAGTGCATAATGAGAAACGGAGGAAAGAATGAAAAGAAGAAAGGAAGGATAAGAATTCGTGGAACCCTCCGAAGAGTTGCCCCAACTAAATAAAAAAGTTTAAATGCACAGGCATAAAGGAAATAGAAGAGGAAGACAAGTACAGCACCGGTCTGAACGGTCGTCCGGTGCTGATTGTAAACATACTTAACCTCAGACTAACATTTCTATTTCAAATCTCGTTTCTTTTATAAACGTCAAACAAAAATAATTTTGCATTTTTATACCTTTATAATTCGATTCTTATGGTTGAATGTTTTGCTTTCATTTAAACTTAATTACTTTATTTATCGTGTTTCTTAAAATTAGTTTTTACTAAAAAATTTATTCTTTATGTTTATAACTTAAAAAATTGCATTTCTACATACCCTAAATCCTTAAATCAGTAAATCAGTAAATCAGAAATCAGTAAATCAAACCCCACCCTACCCTCCCTACCCATCCATGATCCATGATCTATTATCTATTGATCTATTGATATTCATATTTTGATAACATAACACAAAAACTTTATTTATTTTGTTTTTTATTAACATTATTTTTTACTAAATACTTTTTATTTTCTTTTATTTTTACTATAAAAATTAATTTATTTTGTTTTCTTTAAACTTTTAGTTTTTTACTAAAAAAATTATTCTTTATGTTAAAACTTAAATTTCATTGTGTTGAAATGTTAGTTGTTTGTGTGTTTGTTTTTTTGTGTTGTTGTTGTGTTGTTGTTTTGTGTTCTTGTGTAAATATATTTAACGTCAAGTAATAAAATATAAAACACTTTTCAAGATAGCTTCTAAATATAATGAAATTACATAAACAATATTATATAAAGCTAAACAAAAAAAATAATGCTCATTCTAGCCCTAACACATACTCTCATTAACAAGGTAACTAAAATTAGAAGTTTCAACCTACCAGCAGAAGTCGCCATAGCAAGCTAAGCGTACAACACCAAGCGGCCAAAATATGGAGAGGAATATATAGAGATTATATAGTATTATGATATGATAAGAGAGGATGATTATGTAGAGGAGGAGATTGATATTGAAGAAATAAGAGAGATAAGATAGAGATAGAATAAGACAAAAAAGAGAAGAGAAAGAGAGAGAAATATAATAATAAGATAGACGATAGATAGATATAGAGGAATAATAGCCTAGATAGAGAACGAGAGAGAAAGCAATGCTAGTTTGAAGCATTCAGAGAGATACAGGAAGACTGTGAAGGCGAGAGAAAGGAAACGAATTGCGCGCGAATTTAAGTGCGGTGAGCAAGTCACTCTTCGATTTCTTAAAGAAAAACAAAGAGCACATATGCATAGAAGAGAGTTTGCTTGACGCTGCTGACGAAGAAGAAAACACCCTGATGCTACTAGACGAATGGTAGGCACAACCTGCTCGAAGCGAAGGAATTGCATGATAGAATTGGGTGCGAAGGCAAAAGATTGAGAGAATATCGTCAACTCGATCAGGAGTTAATGAAGTTTAGTTGTAGCTTTTCATATAATGAGGTAACCTTCCCCTTGATCACAGTAGTGGATGGAAAAACTTTGTCTAATACAAGTGGATTCTAAGATTTGGCAACATGCTGATACTGGCAACATAACTAGAAAATCATATCCTCATTTGCCAGAAGTATCCTTTCGCAGAGCCTTTGGGTTCCATGAGGACACTGTTGTCAGAAGAGCTCTTACAGATCAGCTTAATTGGTTACAGGATAACTTCAGGGCATAATGACAGGGTGTACTTCTTAAACTAATCTGGCATTATTAAGAAATGATCCTGTAAGTCACTCTCGGTGGTTAACAACTGCAAATATTATTTGTCTCAATATGGGGTTCAAAACATGCCTTAAGACACAACTGAAGGACGTTACAGTGTTGACACTATTTTGATGAGAAGTTATAAAAAACTATATAGTTTGTAAACGATTCTAACAATCGATCATGCGGCATAGTTTGTGTCTTTACCAATTTCAAAATCACGGCTACAGCATTCGCACTAGCATTGTCTGGGATAGACCCTCTAATCCGCCGCTACTCGCTCCCACTATCAATTACTTTATACTTTCTAAAGCTTCCCTATAAAATCTTCGCGAACACTTAGTGGAAAAGAATATGTATCAATTTGCCACACGACACACACGTGCATCTTCTATTGTTTTCCGCCATTTGGAGTCATGAGCGTTTCCGTCATAACACTTTATATTATGCTCGGTAAATAATAAGCTGAAACACCGCACTAACTCTCATATCACATGCAACGCCAGGAAAGCAGGGATCCAGACAGAAGTACTTACGGAAATTATAGAGGAATAAGATGTATTTAGTGATATGGAGTTGAACCAGAGGCGTATGACCGGGCATCTTTTGCTCTGGATCTAGGGTGAGAAAGTATAGCACCGCGTAAGATTAAAATCGTACAAGTCTTGTGAGCAGTTCGACTTACTTAACCCATTATATGAACTGTCAAAATACTAAAAGAAGATATATGATCATGCACAAACATGTTTTAGAAAATCACGCACCTATGCAAAAACTTCATCTGTGTTAGAGACATTCATGAAAACTACATATACCTCATTATAGAGATTATACTCACCGTGTGTATATATTCTAACCAGTCATACTATAGCAGAAATCGCGCACATTAAGGAGACACGAACAAGAGCATAGCACAGATACTAATTGTAGATGTTGAAAAACAATTTAAACAGTAAGTTTCTGAGCGCAATAGAACTGCTTGATATCAATTAATTTACTAGTAAAACTATTAGTATATTAACCAAATGAATAATCATATATTATAGATAAACGAAGTAAGGATCAATTAAAGGCCAGGAAGCAAGCAAGAAGAATGATGACCTTATGAATTAAAATCTATGCGAGAGTTGTTATAGAGAGATGGAATAATATGATTATATTGAGTTTAATTTATAACATTATAATTAATCACAATGAGTGTTAATTCTTAGATGAGATAAAGATATACTAAAAGGAGGTTATGAATATATAGTAGACTAAAATCAATATAAGTATAAATTGTTTGAGTCATTTAATTTGAGCAGCAGATTTTCTTGGGAGTGTATATGGTTAGTCCCTTTTTTTCTCGGAAATCAATATACATCGGTATAATCAAGCGCAATTACAATTTTGTAAGCTGTTTATGAATAAAGAAATCCAATTTAAACTAGGATCATTCACATCAAAAGCATATATGGGACCCCCTCATCACAAAAAAAGCACGAATTTTTATTTTTTACCCTCCAAATTGACACGCCCTAATATCGTTAGACTTTGATTTAAGTTCATATCGAAAAAACTGAAGAGACCTTCATCAAGGAGCAAAGATAATTCAATTTGCCAATCTGCGAAAGAATGAAATGAGTTCTACGAAGAACTAAAGATGGTGCCTACAGAAGAAAATCATGTGCGCATGACAATGGGGCAAGGTTTCCATTATTTATCAGTCCTCGCAAGCAAATATTTATCAGCCCTCACTCATCAATCGAGACTCGGATTATAGGGTAATGGAATTAAAACACCCCCCAAAAGGAACAGCTCTCGCCAAAATACTAGTGAAAAGCTTAATGATTTACATCGCATGTTTAACCATAACTTAGTAGTGAGTATTGATGATATCATATCTTACCTTTCCTTTCTTTTTCTTTCTTCACCTTACCCTCTTTGCCCCAAGATATGGGGGTAAGGTGCGTGACATCCATCGGAAAAGAAAAGCAGTAGGAGAACATGAGAAACGTCGAAAAGAAAGCCCAGCCTTTACCGCCCCCTGAACCATTAATTAGTGAGAGCTCTCACAGACAGAAAATCCACCTAGAGCATCAATAGACCGCGAACGGACCATATATATACTCACTAATGGTAAAATTACTTCAATTTAAGGGTTATCAGTATATAAGACCCATGGCCCAGTTAGGCCAACGAAACATACCCCCCATACAAGAAACCCCCCTAGATTTCTCTCCTATCATGCACGCTTTATTCTGCCTCTAGGCGCACATAAACTCACTATTTACTTCTTACTTACAGAAGCAATTGCAGTTACACCGACTCACATCGACAACTTTACTCTGCGATCTACCCGAAGCCACTAGGTCGGTTTATACCATATCAAACCACAACACTCCACTAGAGAACATTACGACTACTCCACAACCACTTTCATTCACCTATTATACCACGATATAGATTGACCAAAACCAATCTCAACATACTTACATTAATTTACTATGCTACA
>JABUQX010118780.1:10000-17813 GCA_015478945.1 Trachelipus rathkii | reverse complement strand
AGTCTTACGAATGGTTCTTTCATACTCATAATAGGTCAGTAAGATGGGTCAAAATGAGGGATTGATTTATGCCAAAAAGACAATAGCAACCAAATTTTAACTCCAGTAACTTTTGAACCAGGAAGCCAGTAACTCTGATTATACTTTTATTCAAAAGAACGTGTTCCAATTAAGAGGAACAGGATGTCTGAATGTCTTACGAATGGTTCTTTTATACTCATAATAGGTCAGTAAGATGGGTCAAATTGAGGGATTGATTTATGCCAAAAAGACAATAGTAACCAAATTTTAACTCCAGTAACTTTTGAACCAGGAAGCCAGTAACTCTGATTATACTTTTATTCAAAGGAGCGTGTCCCAATTAAGAGGATCAGGATGTCTGAATGTCTTACGAATGGTTCTTTTATACTCATAATAGGTCAGTAAGATGGGTCAAATTGAGGGATTGATTTATGCCAAAAAGACAATAGTAACCAAATTTTAACTCCAGTAACTTTTGAACCAGGAAGCCAGTAACTGATTGTACTTTTATTCAAAAGAACGTGTCCAAATCAAGAGGAACAGGATGTCTGAATGTCTTACGAATGGTTCTTTTATACTCATAATAGGTCAGTAAGATGGGTCAAAATGAGTGATTGATTTATGCTAATTTGACTACAGTAACTAAATTGTAACTCTAGTAACTTTTGAACCAGGAAGCCAGTAACTCTGAATATACTTTTATTCAAAAGAACGTGTCCCAATTAAGACGAACAGGATGTCTGAAAGTCTTACGAATGGTTCTTTCATACTCATAATAGGTCAGTAAGATGGGTCAAAATGAGGGATTGATTTATGCCAAAAAGACAATAGCAACCAAATTTTAACTCCAGTAACTTTTGAACCAGGAAGCCAGTAACTCTGATTGTACTTTTATTCAAAAGAACGTGTTCCAATTAAGAGGAACAGGATGTCTGAATGTCTTACGAATGGTTCTTTTATACTCATAATAGGTCAGTAAGATGGGTCAAATTGAGGGATTGATTTATGCCAAAAAGACAATAGTAACCAAATTTTAACTCCAGTAACTTTTGAACCAGGAAGCCAGTAACTCTGATTATACTTTTATTCAAAAGAACGTGTCCAAATCAAGAGGAACAGGATGTCTGAATGTCTTACGAATGGTTCTTTTATACTCATAATAGGTCAGTAAGATGGGTCAAAATGAGTGATTGATTTATGCTAATTTGACTACAGTAACTAAATTGTAACTCTAGTAACTTTTGAACCAGGAAGCCAGTAACTCTGATTATACTTTTATTCAAAAGAACGTGTTCCAATTAAGAGGAACAGGATGTCTGAATGTCTTACGAATGGTTCTTTTATACTCTAATAGGTTCAGTAAGAATGGGTCTCAAATTGAGGATTGATTTATGGCAAAAAGACAATAGTAATCATATTTTAACTTTATAACTTTTAAAACCAAAAAAGAAAGTAAATTTTTTTTATATTTTTATTAAAAAAAGACCGTGTTCCAAATTAAGAGAATAGGATGTCTGAATGTCTTACGAATGGTTCTTTTATACTCATAATAGGTCAGTAAGATGGGTCAAATTAAGGGATTGATTTATGCCAAAAAGACAATAGTAACCAAATTTTAACTCCAGTAACTTTTGAACCAGGAAGCCAGTAACTCTGATTATACTTTTATTCAAAAGAACGTGTCCAATCAAGAGGAACAGGGTGTCTGAATGTCTTACGAATGGTTCTTTTATACCCATAATAGGTCAGTAAGATGGGTCCAATTGAGGGATTGATTTATGCCAAAAAGACAATAGTAACCAAATTTTAACTCCAGTAACTTTTGAACCAAGAAGCCAGTAACTCTGATTATACTTTTATTCAAAAGAACGTGTCCCAATTAAGAGGAACAGGATGTCTGAATGTCTTACGAATGGTTCTTTTATACTCATAATAGGTCAGTAAGATGGGTCAAATTGAGTGATTGATTTATGCTAATTTGACTACAGTAACTAAATTGTAACTCTAGTAACTTTTGAACCAGGAAGCCAGTAACTTTGATTATACTTTTATTCAAAAGAACGTGTCCCAATTAAGACGAACAGGATGTCTGAAAGTCTTACGAATGGTTCTTTCATACTCATAATAGGTCAGTAAGATGGGTCAAAATGAGGGATTGATTTATGCCAAAAAGACAATAGCAACCAAATTTTAACTCCAGTAACTTTTGAACCAGGAAGCCAGTAACTCTGATTGTACTTTTATTCAAAAGAACGTGTTCCAATTAAGAGGAACAGGATGTCTGAATGTCTTACGAATGGTTCTTTTATACTCATAATAGGTCAGTAAGATGGGTCAAATTGAGGGATTGATTTATGCCAAAAAGACAATAGTAACCAAATTTTAACTCTAGTAACTTTTGAACCAGGAAGCCAGTAACTCTGAATATACTTTTATTCAAAAGAACGTGTCCCAATTAAGACGAACAGGATGTCTGAATGTCTTACGAATGGTTCTTTTATACTCATAATAGGTCAGTAAGATGGGTCAAATTGAGGGATTGATTTATGCCAAAAAGACAATAGTAACCAAATTTTAACTCCAGTAACTTTTGAACCAGGAAGCCAGTAACTCTGATTATACTTTTATTCAAAATAACGTGTCCCAATTAAGAGGAACAGGATGTCTGAATGTCTTACGAATGGTTCTTTTATACCCATAATAGGTCAGTAAGATGGGTCCAATTGAGGGATTGATTTATGCCAAAAAGACAATAGTAACCAAATTTTAACTCTAGTAACTTTTGAACCAGGAAGCCAGTAACTCTGATTATACTTTTATTCAAAAGAACGTGTCCCAATTAAGAGGAACAGGATGTCTGAATGTCTTACGAATGGTTCTTTTATACTCATAATAGGTCAGTAAGATGGGTCCAATTGAGGGATTGATTTATGCCAAAAAGACAATAGTAACCAAATTTTAACTCTAGTAACTTTTGAACCAGGAAGCCAGTAACTCTGATTATACTTTTATTCAAAAGAACGTGTCCAAATCAAGAGGAACAGGATGTCTGAATGTCTTACGAATGGTTCTTTTATACTCATAATAGGTCAGTAAGATGGGTCAAAATGAGTGATTGATTTATGCTAATTTGACTACAGTAACTAAATTGTAACTCTAGTAACTTTTGAACCAGGAAGCCAGTAACTTTGATTATACTTTTATTCAAAAGAACGTGTCCCAATTAAGACGAACAGGATGTCTGAAAGTCTTACGAATGGTTCTTTCATACTCATAATAGGTCAGTAAGATGGGTCAAAATGAGGGATTGATTTATGCCAAAAAGACAATAGTAACCAAATTTTAACTCTAGTAACTTTTGAACCAGGAAGCCAGTAACTCTGATTATACTTTTATTCAAAGGAACGTGTCAAAATCAAGAGGAACAGGATGTGTGAATGTTTACGAATGTTCTTTTGTAACCATGAAAATAGGTCAGTAAGATGGGTCAAATTGAGGGATTGATTTATGCCAAAAAGACAATAGTAACCAAATTTTAACTCTAGTAACTTTTGAACCAGGAAGCCAGTAACTCTGATTATACTTTTATTCAAAAGAACGTGTCCAAATCAAGAGGGACAGGATGTCTGAATGTCTTACGAATGGTTCTTTTATACCCCATAATAGGTCAGCTAAGATGGGTCCATTGGGCGATTGATTTTCATGCCAAAGACAGTAGTAACCAAATTTTAACTCTAGTAACTTTTGAACCAGGAAGCCAGTAACTCTGATTATACTTTTATTCAAAAGAACGTGTTCCAATTAAGAGGAACAGGATGTCTGAATGTCTTACGAATGGTTCTTTTATACTCATAATAGGTCAGTAAGATGGGTCAAATTAAGGGATTGATTTATGCCAAAAAGACAATAGTAACCAAATTTTAACTCTAGTAACTTTTGAACCAGGAAGCCAGTAACTCTGATTATACTTTTATTCAAAAGAACGTGTCCAAATCAAGAGGAACAGGATGTCTGAATGTCTTACGAATGGTTCTTTTATACTCATAATAGGTCAGTAAGATGGGTCAAAATGAGTGATTGATTTATGCTAATTTGACTACAGTAACTAAATTGTAACTCTAGTAACTTTTGAACCAGGAAGCCAGTAACTTTGATTATACTTTTATTCAAAAGAACGTGTCCCAATTAAGACGAACAGGATGTCTGAAAGTCTTACGAATGGTTCTTTCATGCTCATAATAGGTCAGTAAGATGGGTCAAAATGAGGGATTGATTTACTCCAATTTGACTACAGTAACCAAATTGTAACTCTAGTAACTTTTTAACCAGGAAGCCAGTAACTCTGATTGTACTTTAAATCAAAAGAGCGTGTCCCAATTAAGAGGAACAGGATGTCTGAATGTCTTACGAATGGTTCTTTTATACTCATAATAGGTCAGTAAGATGGGTCAAATTGAGGGATTGATTTATGCCAAAAAAAGACAATAGTAACCAAATTTTAACTCCAGTAACTTTTGAACCAGGAAGCCAGTAACTCTGATTATACTTTTATTCAAAAGAACGTGTTCCAATTAAGAGGAACAGGATGTCTGAATGTCTTACGAATGGTTCTTTTATACTCATAATAGGTCAGTAAGATGGGTCAAAATGAGGGATTGATTTATACCAAAAAGACAATAGTAACCAAATTTTAACTCCAGTAACTTTTGAACCAAGAAGCCAGTAACTCTGATTATACTTTTATTCAAAAGAACGTGTCCAAATCAAGAGGAACAGGATGTCTGAATGTCTTACGAATGGTTCTTTTATACTCATAATAGGTCAGTAAGATGGGTCAAAATGAGTGATTGATTTATGCTAATTTGACTACAGTAACTAAATTGTAACTCTAGTAACTTTTGAACCAGGAAGCCAGTAACTCTGATTATACTTTTATTCAAAAGAACGTGTCCCAATTAAGACGAACAGGATGTCTGAAAGTCTTACGAATGGTTCTTTCA
This sequence comes from Trachelipus rathkii, assembly GCA_015478945.1. Classification (NCBI taxonomy): domain Eukaryota; kingdom Metazoa; phylum Arthropoda; class Malacostraca; order Isopoda; family Trachelipodidae; genus Trachelipus; species Trachelipus rathkii. The sequence goes on along the minus strand of JABUQX010118780.1, from coordinate 12,792 downwards.
TACTCATAATAGGTCAGTAAGATGGGTCAAAATGAGGGATTGATTTATGCCAAAAAGACAATAGCAACCAAATTTTAACTCCAGTAACTTTTGAACCAGGAAGCTAGTAGTAACTTGATTGTTCCTTTTATTCAAAAGAACGTAAGAATCTTCCCAATTAAGAGAACGGATGTCTGAATGTCTTACGAATGGTTCTTTTATACCCATAATAGGTCAGTATATATCTCTCTTCTCACTCTACTCGTCTCTCTCTCTCCACTATCTATCTATCTTATATACTATATATATATATATATATATATATATATATATATATATATATATATATATATATATATATATATATATATATTTTTATACTATATATATTATATATTTTATATATATATATATATATATATATATATATATATATATATACTATATACGTACGTTTCTAAATGCTGTTCTATTTGTACCGAATCTTAACTTTTGCTACAAGATAACTGACCCCTTTTTTGTTTAGCCAATTTAAAGAAATTTGAAAGGAATGCAATGACATACTGACAGGACAAAATTGAATTTCAATGTTTAGCAATTAAACGCGATCGTGTTTTCGATTTGTTAATGTTCGGTAGGAATATTTTTTTCACAAATATAAGCTGTTTCAAACCTAAATATAATCCATCACAAGAGTTTGGTTGTTAATTTCATTAAGAAAAACGGCAAAATAAAAGAAAATCAAGTGAAATTCAAGCTGTCAGGTGATTCATTAAGATATGCAACGCATTCTAAATACTTGGGTTTTTATATCAATAATTTTTTAGAAGAAAGCTTGGATATTAAAAGAGCAAGAAACAAATTCATTGGTAATTTTCATCTTATTTTGCGTAGATTTAGATCACTGAATCCTGAAATGATTTTGTATTTGCTAAGATCCTATTGTACCCCATTTTATGGAGCAGATTTATGGGTTAATTTAGCTAACAGTAGTCAATTGATGAAACAATTTGAAACTGGCTTTCACAATGCGATTAAGAAGACCCTTAAAATTTCAACGAGATTTAGTAACCATGATGTTTGTAATAGTCTTGAAATGTTGCTGTTTAAACATTATCTAAATTAAATGAAATTATGCACAGTTTTTAGGCTATTTAATAGACCATGTGAATTTATTGATAAGAATCGATCCTTATTGATTAGAGGTAGACTGGTGAGAGATATAGAAAAAATATTTCAATCAAAATACAACGTTTCAAATATTTTTCAAAATGATCTTGATGCCTTAAAAGCTAGAATTTGGTTTATACAAAGTAGAGAAGATTCTTTGAGATGATTTCTACATATTATTATTGTTATTTTAGTTTTTGGATTTTTATTTTTTAATTACTTTTAAAAAAAGAAAGTGTTCCACACTTATTACGTATGCATGCTTAAAACGTCTATCTATCTATCTATCTATCTATCTATCTATCTATCTATCTATCTATCTACTATCTATCTATCTATCTTCTGATGTACAATGTTTGCGAAATAAAGAATTAAAGACTAATCTATCTATCTATCTATCATCTATCTATATATCTATCTATCTATCTATCTATTTATCTATCTATCTATCTTAATATATATATATATATATTATATTATTTTAAATAAATAAAATAAAAGATATTTAAATAAAAATAGATATATATAGATATATATATATATATATATAATATATATATTAGTAATAATAATATATATTATATATATATATATATATATTATATATCTTCTTGAAATATATATATATATATATATATATATATATATATATATATATATATATATATATATATATATATATTATATATATATATTATATATATTATATATATATATATATATATTCTTGAAATACGATGTTTCCGAAATAAAGAATTAAAGACTATCTATCTATCTATCTATCTATCTATCTATCTATCTATCTATCTATCTATCTATCTATCTATCTATCTATCTATCTATCTATCTATCTATCTATCTATCTATATCTATCTATCTATCTATCTATCTATCTATCCATGTTTGCAAGTAAACAAATAATAAAAAAGATATATATAAATCTGTAAATTAATTTATTTATTTATGTGCTCTGTCTCGCCAACTTTGTTAGCTATCTTTGTCTCCCTCTCCTCCCCCCTCACTTACCCTCTCCCCTATTCCCTCGTCCCCCCCCCCCCCTTTATCCCAATCTTCCTGTCAAGAACCATTTTAAATATAATTAATGTCACTTTTGTTTCTTACAATTTATAAGAGAATAATCTCTTTGTTCTTTAAAAAGTCTTAAAACATGTTAAGACGCTCGAAAAGGTTTATGTCAACGTGAAGTGGGAAGTGACGTAAATATTTTTTTTTTGTAGGAACGTATTTTTGGGGAGTTTATTGGAATGATCTCGCTATGAAGCGCAAGTTCATGGTTTCCTCACTCAAATTTATGCAATATCTCCCTTTTCTCCTTGCTATTATTATTATTATTATTATTATTATTATTATTATTATTATTATTATTATTATTATTATTATTATTATTATTTTATTATTATTATTATTATTATTATTATTATTATTATTATTATTATTATTATTATTATTATTATTATTATTATTATTATTATTATTATTATTATTATTATTATTATTATTATTATTATTTAAAAACTTATTCAACTGTTATCGTTTGCAACGAAAGTTATATATAATATATAATAATATATATATATACTGCATGTTGAAATATTATCATATTGTTTTATATATATATATTA
>JABUQX010118779.1:10000-20000 GCA_015478945.1 Trachelipus rathkii | reverse complement strand
CTAATTTAAAATGTTTGAAAATAAATAAAGTTTAATTAAAAATGTTTATTAAGTTTTGTTGCAGTGAATAAAAATTGTGCAAGTGATAAATTTTTTTTATAAAGTAACCAGAATAAGGGCCTAAATTTCTATAAATATTTATAAAGAAGGTTTATTTCTTTAAGTTTAAATATATATATTATATATATATATTATATTATATATTATATATATATATATATAATATATATATTATATATATATTATATATATTATATATATATTATATTATATATATATATATATTAATAATATATTTATATAATATATATATATAATACAGTGCGTATTTAGGGGGGGCCAGGGGGGCCATGGCCCCCCCGAAATTTTCTAGACACTAAAAATTTTTAGTATCATATCCGTTAATAATATAAAGCGCAGAAGTTAAATTAATTTTATATAATTCCTCGCTGTCAGGGAACAAATTTCGTAAGTCCATTAGTTAAAACTAAACTTGGAAAACAAATACAAGAAAAATGCAACATTATTAGAATTTCAGCTGATTTTTAAAGAATGTGTAAGCGCATCTGAAACTGAACTGAACTTAGTATTGAAATTGCTGTACCAATAATTAACAAATTCCAAAATTTCAGATCCAACATTCCTACTTCCGACCCACAGATTTATTATCACACACCCATTTTGATTACCATTTTTGGGATTTGATTTAATATCGGCATTTAGGAGAGAGGTTTTTTGAATTTTCCTTACAATTTGCACCATACGAACGGGTGTGAATGTGCACATGAGAAGATAAAAGATTGTGTAATATTTTAAAAGGAAGATCTCGGAAGCCCAAATGAAGATTTAGTAAAAGCGGAATGGGATTTGGAAGTTGAAATAGCATCACAGCACAGGGTCGCCAAAACCGCAAATAGATTGGTCTAGTTTTTCTTAGTTCGCAGTCACATTTAATATATTTACATTCTTGTTACAAATACTTGGCATTTTACAGGGTTTAATGCTTCAGTAGAAAGAAGCTTCGTTCAACACTTAGACTTCTGGAAACCTATTGAGAATACTATTGAAATGAAAGGGACTATTTGGACGCCCTCCTTCTACATAATCGAAAATATTGAAAATAAAAAATTTTGAAGATGTTACTCAGACTTCGCTCACTCTCATGTCAGGAGATTAAATTTAACAATTTAGGGTAAGATGATTTTAGTAATTCATATAAATTCTTACCATTTTTTCTTAGGAATTTAATATTTTGTCCTTCCACTTTATATATATATATATATATATATATATATATATATATATATATATATATATATAATATATATATATATATATTATATATATATATATAAATATAGCTAATATATATATTATATATTTATATATATATAATATATATATATATATATATATATATATATATATATATATATATATATATATATATTTATATTTTATATATAAATATATATATATATTATATATATAGTATATATATATATATATATATATATATATATCTATTAATATATGATATATATTATATATACTTATATATATATATATATATATAAATATATATATATAGAACGATTTTTGTTTGGCCCCCCCGAAAAAAACTGGGAATACGCCACTGTATTATATATTATATTTATATTAATATATATATAATATATATATATATATATATATTTTATATTATATATATTATATATAGTATATATATATATATATATTATATATATATATATATACATAATATATATTATATATAGTATATATATTATATAATATATATATATATATATATATATAATTATATATATAATATATATTATATATATATAATTATATATATATATATTTACAGAGATAAACACCGTCCACTCACGGGCCGAGCCCTAATCAAGGAGGAGGTTGTAACTCATTTAACGCCGGAGCAGGGTCGGAGTCAAGCCCCAAGGGAGAACAGCTCCCCCCCTCCCCCATTTCTCCCACCGACCAGTTGCCGAACCTGGGGACCCTTCGCTTTGTTTGGCGAGTGCTCCAACACTGAGCTATCGGGGTCTTTTTTATTATAAATAAATTATTAAATAGATCCAAAAATTCACCAAAAATATACACTACAACATACATTATATTATAGTATTTACTATCATTATCATTATTACCGACACTGTTATTATCACTGTTACCACCATCACTACCATTCAATATTTTTATTATCATTATCGTCATCACCACCATCACTAATATCATCATTTTTACTATCATTACCATCACTGCCACTATCATTATCATTATTTATTAGAATTCTGAGGATTATTATTATTATTATTATTATCATTTATTATTTATCAATATTATTACAATTATTATTACTATTATCATTATTTATTATCATTATTTATTATATATATATATATTATATATATATATATATATATATATTTATTATATATATATATATATATATATATATATTATATAATATATATATATATATACATAATATATATAGATATATATATATATATATAATTATTATATATATATATATATATATATATATATATATATATAATATATATATTATATATATTATATATATTATATAATTATATATAATATATATATATATAATTAATATATAGTATATATATATAATATATATATATATATATATATATATATATATAAATATATATTTAGTATAACTGTAGTATATATGTTTATATGTCTAAAATAATGAAAATGAAAGAATAAAATAAAAACAGCGAAAAAAAAATTAATTCATATAAAATTTCAATAATAATAATTCTGTCGGTCCCCCCGTGTTACCCTCTGCATAGGGGATAAAGCACGTTAAAATGTAGGTTTTTTAATAATATAATATTAATAATATAATAATAATAATAATAATAATAATAATATAATAATAAGAATAATAATAATAATAATATAATAATAATATAAAAGTTAATGATATTATTTCCAATATGCTAAATAGTTCATTTAAACCTTTGTTGGTGTACAAAAATAATCTTTGAAATAATTTACAGGAGAAGAAGAAGAATATTTTTTAGATTACCCGACGCGTTCGTCTCTACTTGAGACATCTTTCAAGGATTATTTCTTTGTAAGGCGAATGAGTCTTAAATTGAATATATGAATAATTAAATCAAAGTGATTATTTACTCTAATAGTTGATAGTTACTTTGTAAGTTAACTTATTGTATGCGTTATTAAATCGGATTTTATTTTTAGCGTGATTTCACGTTTTCCGTATAATATTATGAAGGTAGAAATATTACTAATAGTTGATTTACCATGTGCCGTGTTGAATGTTCAAAGATTTTGCTGGGACTGTAGCGATGTTGAATATTGCCCTGTCCGCAAATCTATTCGTCGTGTAACCAATATATGTCAACGTACAGTCTGACTCAGGGCAGTTTAAATTGGTACACAACGTGATGGTTGTCGGGTCAAGCATCTCTTGTGCTTAAAGGAAGATTATGTTGTTTTAATTTGATCTTATGTCTCAGTCTTATTTTTCAGAATTTTCTTTAGTTTTGACGTGAGAGTTTTCCGATATTTACTTAAATTTAGTTGAAGTTTAAAGGCTATAGCTACAACAGAGTAAATATGAAAAAGAAATTTATCGAATTTTTCTGATTTTTTTACTTTCTTTCATTGAGATCAATTAGACAACGGCTTCCTGAAATTTTCAATCTGTTTATTTTTACTCTCTAATAATGTTCCTCACTAGATAACTTTCTGATCTCAATAAGGATATCAGATTCAAACACATCTAGAAATTACAAAAACTCTATGGTAATGAGTTTCTCCTTAAAGAAGACAAATCTTTTATCATTAACTTATCAAATTATGAACTAAACACAAATGAAACATCCATTCTTAACAGTGGTCTCAATTTTGGACTGAAAACAAAGTGTAGTAAATTGGAGAAATCTATCGAAGTCGAGAAACTATTCAATGACATTGTACAAAAAGATCAATTTTTTAAGACTATTACAGTTAACAATTATGATCATCTTAAAGCTAAACTTAAAACATTTTCTTTTTCGTTTCTTTTAGACCACAATTATGAGATGCACAGAAAAAAAAATAATATCAAGTTGACATAAAATTTTTTCCATCAAAGCCGCAGTTCCTCTCAGGAGTGAAAATTTTACATCACTGTGATTGAAACATCAATGATATAATTTTTTACATCATCAATATATAATATTTTATTTCTTGCCAACATACTGTATAACGCCAAAGTAAAACCCTATATGTTAAATTTCTATTATATATATTATTATATATTATATATATATATATATATATATATAGTATATATATAATTATATATATATATACGTATATAATATATATATTTTACTTATATATTATATATATATATATATATATATATATATATATATTATAAAGGCCTTGGTATTTAATTACACCCAATATTATACCACACTAACAATAACAGCACTTTCTTCAAGTAAATAACAAAAATAGTGAAAATTTAAAGCGAAAGTTGAAAAATAATATTAATTGATATAATATATATTTTACTTATACTTTTTCTCATTATTAAATATAAAATTATTGTAAAATATTAAAAAGGAAAATAAAATAAAATGTCTTATTGGTAACTATTTTAAACAATATAGACTTTGACACAAACAATTTCATAGCATTGCGTTTCGATGTAAAGTATATCATATGCGATGTAAAGTATATTATATGAAGCAGTTTGATTGAAATTAAATCATTCGACCGCGTATCAATATTTTCCACGCGATATGAAGTAGTTCCTCAATTTCAGTCATTTATTAATATTAAATCAGAACTTCACTGAAAGAAATCTTAATTTTTCAAAAATATCATTGGGGAATTACATAGATTTTTTAAGAATAATATAGGTCAAAACTAAAATTAATTTGCGAAATTAATAATTCATGATTGGGTCAATGAGTGATAAAAATATGGATTTTGCTAGAAATTTTTTTTTTTTGTCCATGGTCGCGAATCTGTCGAAGATGACCTCCAGTCATGCGGGCATTCCATTTTAATAACCAACGAAAACATTGCAAAAGTTCGCAATTTGTTGCGCTCTGATTTCTAATGAACTGAATTTAAGTTTCTACGCTGTTCAGTCAATTTTAACTGGAGATTTGAAAATGAACCGTCGAGTGTCGCGAAATTCATTCCTAAACACCACCGACTTGAAGTTGTCCAAGAACCTGATTAATTGAGTTAAAGTGACTAGATTTTGTTAAATAGGGTTATTACAGGCGGCCGCTTATTGGCGCTATGGGTATTATCCAGAAAGCAAATGTCACAATCATCGCCACTTGAAGGGTCCAAATTCGCGGCGACCGAAAAAAGCGCTGCAACGTCGGTCAAATGTTAAAACAATGTTTAGTGTCAAATGCGAAGACAATGTTGATGGTTTGTTTATTTTTCAATTCTATGAGTATTGCGCGTCACGAATTTGCCCCTAGAGGGCAGACAGTCAACCAAGAACACTACAAAAGTGTCCTTTATTGTTTACACAGAAAAAATTTTTTTTAAATCAAAATCCATATTTTTATCACTCATTGACCAATCAATGACATTTATTATTTTCGCAAATTATATTAGTTTGACCTGATATTTATTCTTTAAAAAATTTATGTAAATTGCCAATGCTTAATTTTTAAATTAGATTTTAATCTTTAACGAAACTTCGAATTTAATATTAAGAAATACTAATTGAAAGAACTACTTCATTTATCGCGTGGCTAAATATTGATACGGCGTCGGAACTGCATTTAATTTCAATTAAAACTGCTTCATATAATATTAAACATCGCATGTGTATACTTTACATCGAAACGCAATGCCATGAAATTGTTTGTGTCAAAGTCTGTGTTGTTTAAAATAGTTTCCCATAAGACACTATTTTATTTTCCTTTTTAATATTTTACAATAATTTTATATTTAATAATGAGAAAAAGTATAGTAAGAAATTTTCATTATTATATCATATTAATATTTTTTTTTCAACTTCGCTTTATATTAAAGTTATTTTTATTTACCATAAAAATTAAACTAACAATTGGCTTGTGTTAGTGTTGGCAAATGGTTGTAATAATACCGAGGCCGTTATAATATATTATAATATATATATATATATATATATATATATATTTATATTTATATATATATTTATATATATATATATATATATATATATATATATATATATATATATATATATATATATGGCGGATGCCCTTTATTGTTATAAACACACACTTAATAAAATAAAACTTTAATATATTATTAAAACATGGAAAAATCTTTATTTACTGAAGTATTGCTCACTATATTTCGCCAGCATTACGCGTGGCCTCTTCAGGTGAGCTTTTTGAAATTAAAAAGTCTTCTACGTTGATGAGAGAGGAACTGGAGCTGCTATTATGAAATCCGGGTGGTTGTCAGTTTTTTATTTTTTGCAGGATTTTTTTGTAGAATTTTGTGTTTGTCATGATTAAATTTTGTGCTTCATCTATATTTATTTCACCTGTTATTTTATTGTAATTAGAGCTGTTTTTTATAATATGATTATAGTAAATTTGCTTAAAACGTTGTTTGGTAGAGGATATTTTCGAATAACTTAAAGCAAATAATTCCAAAAAACATCATTACCACCCCATCAAACACATTAGCATTGAAAAAAGTATTAAAACCCAATAAATTTAAAAATGTCACCAACACACATTGCATCTATAAAATACCGTGTCATAATTGCCCAAAAATTTATATTGGGGAAACCATAGATTTCAAAAGGCGCAAGCAACAACATAAACATGACCTGACAGACGACAGCCAAAATTCAGCCTTGACCAGCCATAGAAGAGAACTCAATCATAAAATAAATATAGAAAATATGCAACCCATCATGTACGCATCAGATAAGAACAAGAGAAAAATTATAGAATCATATTGCATAAAAAACAGCTCTAATTACAATAAAATAACAGGTGAAATAAATATAGATGAAGCACAAAATTTAATCATGACAAACACAAAATTCTACAAAAAAAATCCTGCAAAAAATAAAAAACTGACAACCACCCGGATTTCATAATAGCAGCTCCAGTTCCTCTCTCATCAACGTAGAAGACTTTTTAATTTCATAAAGCTCACCTGAAGAGGCCACGCGTAATGCTGGCGAAATATAGTGAGCAATACTTCAGTAAATAAAGATTTTCCATGTTTTAATAATATATTAAAGTTTTATTTTATTAAGTGTGTGTTTATAACAATAAAGGGCATCCGCCATATAAATATTAAGAAAATAGAGATTTTAAAATCTAAAAATTATTGCCAAATATATAAATATATATAATTATATATTATATATATTATAATATTAATATATATTATATATATAGTATATATATATATATATATATATTATATATATATATATATTATTTACATTCTTATGGAAGTGAATTTAACATCTAATTGGTTTACTTTGCGCGTTATGCCAGTATGTTGGTTAAGAAAATAAAATATGTATGATATTGAATGATGTAAAAAATTATATCATTGATGTTTCAATCACAGTGATGTAAAATTTTCGCTCCTGAGAAGAACCGGCGTTGATGGAAAATTTTATGTCAACTTGATATAATTAATTTTTTTTTTTCTGTGTACGCGAAAAGTGACGAAGAAAAGTCATGCACTCTGGCGAGACAAAAATTGGGTTCTCCACCATGACAACGCACAGACTCATGTGGCCTTTCTCGATCATTATTTTTTTTTTACCAAATTCAAAGTATTTGTGCTTCGCAACCACCCTATTTCCCTGAGTATAGCTCCTGCCGACTTCTACCCTGTTTCCAAAATTGAAACTTTCGCTGAAATGGAAACTATTTGAATCAATTGAAGACATCCAGGCAAATACAGAGAGGGTTCTTAACGCCTTTACGAAAGAAAATTTGAAGGAGTCTTTGGGTCTTTTAACTTCACCGAAGTCAATACGAAAGATAACAGGAGATTCATCAACTACCTTTGGAGTGAGGGAAAAAAGAAGAAAGATAACTAAAACAACAAATTCTTTTACTTACATATATATATATATATATATATATTATATATATATATTATATATATATATATATATATATATATCTATATTTATATATATATATATAATATATAATATATTATATAATATATGATATAATATATATATATATATATATATATATATATATTATATATTATATATATATATATATATATATATATATATATATATATATATATTATATATATATATTAATATATATATATATATATATATTATAAAAAGGTGAGCATTAACGCGTTTAAAGCGGTTAATCCGTTTAATTAAACTCGTTAATTTTCGTGAACTTTTAACGCCTTTCGTAAACTTCGAAAGAAAGTAACGGACGATTAACGATTTACATTGGCGGAATTAACGTTTACGAGTGGTAAAATGATCCCCTACATCAGTTAACCGTTACCTTAATTTACAAGTTTATAAAATATTTTCTTATCAGATTTAAATTGTATTAAGCCGTTTTCGTTTTTGCATTTGTTCTTTCGAAACGTAACAAATGCTAAACTTTTTTTTCCAAAATTTCCGTTTAGTAATGTTTAACATGTTTTTCTTATGCTGTATTCTCATTTCTTATTGGTTCGCTGAAGAAAAAAAAGATAGTGACTGTTGCCCGTTCAATGAGTCATTAACTTCTTTCATTCGTTACTTGAACTTGCTTCTTTTGTGACTAGTGAAAAATATAAGAAGTAGGCCTAATAAGCGTTGTAATTTATAAAAAATATACATATTTGTATTAAAACTGATAAGTTTTGGTATTCTATATACAGGGGTGGGGGCGAACTTCCTTTTACCATTTCCTCGGGGGATCGCTGTCACGAGGGGCGGTCCTAGAGAGTGGGAGAAGGGAACGTTCGACTCGGAAGTACCGAAGGTTTGTCAGTATACAACATGGCTTGGCCGGGTGAACAACGCGCGTTCATTATTGAAGCGTTTCTTACTAACGGAAATTCCGTAATCAACGCGCAACGTCATTTCGAAGAAACTTTGATTTAACTCCTTTAGCTCCTTCCTGTTCCCTCGAAAACCAACATTTTGAATTAGGTTCGAAATTTTCAGAGCTACGAGTTCTGCCAACACGTTGAGTCAATGGGAAGGGGGGGGGGTCAATCACGCCAGTTGCCCGTACCCTGAAATGTTGCGCTTAGTGAACGTTCTGTCCATCCAATCACCACGGAGGTTGACCCGGTAACTGCTGCTGCAACTGAACATGTCATGTTCGTCGCTCAGTACGCCGTATTTTGCACGAAAATCTTCGTTTTCACCCATACAAAATGGTGATCGTCCAGGAACTGTTACCGAGGGACCTCGAAAACCGTGTCAACATTTGTCGACAGCTTTTGAACGACATTCCAGCTAACGATATCGTCATGTTCAGCGATGAGGCTCATTTCCACCTCTCAGGCTCAGTTAATCGGCAAAACTTTCGATATTGGAGTGAAACAAACCCGAGGGAGTTGCACCAAACGCCACTACACAGCCCTCGGGTAACGACCTGGTGTGCCATAAGCAGTCATGGAATCATTGGACCATATTTTTTTTTTTGAGAGGGGGAATTAACGGTCAACGTCATTAGCTGATCGGTATATTGACATGCTGCAGAACTTCTTGCGACCGAACCTTAATAACCTTAACCTTGACCATGTGTGGTTTCAACAAGATGGAGCGACAGCGCACACTGCCCGGAGATCGATGGATGTTGTACGGCAGATTTTCCCAGGGAAGGTCATTTCAAAGTCGGGTGATGTTCAATGGCCTGCTCGATCTCCGGACCTAACCCCATGTGATTATTTCCTCTGGGGTTACCTAAAGGCTGAAGTGTACAAACACAGACCG
>JABUQX010118779.1:0-7500 GCA_015478945.1 Trachelipus rathkii | reverse complement strand
TTCGAAGTAATTAAATTAAATAATAATAATAATAAAATCAACTTAAGTAAAGAATAAAATAATAATAATGCTTCACTCAATAATAAATAATAAAAATAATAAATGAAAGTAATAATAGTAAAATTTAATAATATACACTGAAAATTAAAACTTATCATGTTTTTTAAAAGCAAATAATGAATAAAAAGAAATAAATAAGTAAGAAAATAATAATGATATAAATAAAATAATAATAAAATATAATAATAATATATAGAGTCAAATCAATCAATAAATAATATAAACTTAATAATATGATCAATAATATAATAATAACTATAAAAGTAAAAAAATTAATAATATAGTTAATTAAACTCCTACTTACCCTACTAATAATAATATTAGAGTCACACTCATAAAATAAAGGGGAATATTTTATGAATCATATTCTTAAAACAAATAATTAATCAATAAAAATAAATAACATAATGAAGATTAGATAAAATAAGTAAATAACAAGTAAATTAATATAATGATAAATAGTATTATCAAATAATAATAGAATAATATAATAAAATAATAATAAATAAAATATAATTAATTTACCTCAATAAAAATATATAGTATAATATTAATCACAATTCGCAGACCAATAAACTCAACAGTCGATTAAAAAACGACAATAATAATAGAAATGATTAAATATATTTAATTAATAAGTAAAATAAATAATAAATGAATAACTAATAAATAATATATTAATATATCATCTATATATATATATAATAATACAGTTGATATAATTATGTTAATAAAAAGAAACCCATTTCACTATAGTGAATATTCTATAATAGTAAAGATAATAAGTATTAAAACAATAATAAACACACATATCGTACATTGAATACTCCAAGAAAAAACACAAAAGGCAAAAACTGACAAAAATAATAATAAAAAGAAGCAATATAAGAATGATTAAGAATAATAAATAATAATTTAATAATATAATAAATAATTTTAATGAATGTGATAATGAGAATATGAATATAAAAAATATTTATAATGGCCAATAATATTAACTAATAATGAATTTATAAGAGGGAGGAGAAGATTAAAATGTACTCGAAGTGATGAGAAATTACCTCTCATTCGATATATTTGTGGGAGATAGAGGCATCCCATGACATTAAAGTGCACTCAAAGGGTCGAACCCCTATTTGCGGTCGTCATATCCACATTCTGTTTACATTGGAGTTGACTCTCCGTTATCACACACACCATAAAAATCTAACTACTAATATTACAGACAACACTTTTCATATATCCCTGAGTGTGGGAGAGAAAGAATTCCCAGAGCGTACGTTCTGCGCATCGTAGGAGGTGACTAAAAGATAAGCAGTAGTTGGGTTGGCGACCCGCTACCACTTATCTTTACGCTAGAAATATTTATGCATGCTTTGAACCTGGTCGCGTTCTTGTATCTTTCGGTGAAAATATATAAATCGTCTAGGTACATGGAATGTTAGAGCCATCACTGGAGAGAAGAGGAGATAGAGGTGATGGAAGTACTTAGAATGGGTACATTTGATTTGCTTGCTGTGACTGAAACAAAGATGAAAGGAAGCAGTGAACACGAGTGGTGTGGGGTGAAATGTGTATGTGCTGGAATTTAGAGGAATGAGAGAGGGAGAGAAGGAGTTGCGATTCTGATGAGTGACTTGTGGAACAGAGCTATGGTGGATATTTTTGTGTGAGTATTAGAATACTAATTGTTATATTTATGTCTGAGGAGGTCAAGGTATGTGTGGTTGTAACATATGGTTCATCTGAGAATGATGTTGAGGAGAGTGTGACCTTCTGTGATAATCTGAATGATGCTTTGGATGGGGTGAGTAGAGGTTTCAGATTGATTGAGTTGAGCAATTTGAATGGTTGGATAGGTGATAAAAATAACGTATGATATAACAAGTGCCTTTAGAGTTGCTGGTGAAAATGAGAATGATTGATTTCTGTGAGGAGATAGGTATGAGTCTTAGTAATACATTTTCCGAGCACAACAGTATTCATAAGTATATTAGTTGGTGCATAAGCTAGTGCAGGTGAAAATGATGTTGAAGTGAAAGTATAATTGATTTTGTGTTGGCGAAGAAGGAGATGGATGTTAAATCAGTGAAGTGGTTGGGGATGAAATATCAGATCATTATGTTGTTTAATGTAAGATTAAATTAGTGGGGACATGAATGGAGACGAAATAGATAAGGAATAAAATAGGGAGAATTAAGAGTTGAGATAGATTTAAACGCGAACAATAGGTAATATAAGGAAAATTGTATGGTGAAGAACATTGCAAATAATCGCTGAATTATAGAAGCAAAGAGAAATTGAACAAATCTTGGAAGGAAATGAATGAAAGTCAATGAATGATAGTAAGTGCAAGAGATATATATGTGTAGAATGTATTTAAAAGTAAGATATGTCATAATAAGTGAGTGGTGGATATGAAACGTGATGACAAGCGGTATAATGATAGAAAAGAAGAGTAGTTGAATAGTTGTTAAAAAGGTGGGTGAGTAGCTGCTCAAAAGGAAAGGTTGTATAGAAATATATTAGGAGGGAGTAAAAAGGAAGACTAAAAGTTGCCATATGTAGGAGGGTTAGAATAAGATGTAATTATAATGAGGTCAAGTTATGTAGAAGTAGAAATGCGCGAATGGGGACAGAGTTGCGTGTCTGAAAGAATTACGATGAGAAGCGTTAGAGAGAGTCTCATAAAATAGAGATGAATAGTGATATGGAGTCAAACACTTCAAAAATCTGCTCATAAGTCATTGGAGTTGAAGAGATGAAAGAGATAATGTGTAGTGGGTTTGCATGAATGTAAGAATAAAGATAGAAAAATCTAAATGGATCTTCGAGTAATGAAAAACGAGGTAATCTGTAGTGGAGAATATATAGGTAATTCAGATAGAGATTATAAAAATTGTAAGAATGCGTAAATTTCAGGAGGAATTATAGAGTAAGGAAATGACCGAAAATGAACCTCAAAAATGTAGAGGTGAGAGAATGATATGACAAATATAGGAAGTTTTAGTAGTATTTTAGATGGAGAGTGTAATAGACCTAATATAAGGAGGTAATACAGATTAAGAGGTAGAAACTGATAAGAACAATTATGGAATTAGTTTATATGGATGTGCAATAAGGAAGATAAATAATGAATAGTGTTTTGTTGAAGTAATGCGTCAAAGTGACTGAGGGATCATGTATTGGCAATAAAGAACATATGTGCAATTAGATATAAAGGGTAGAGGATGTGTAGGAATTGAACTTCAACATTGAAACAATTATAATATAGAATTGAGAATAATTGTTGAAAATAAATTGTATTTATAAAGTTATATAAATGAGAATAACTTATCAAACAGGCGATAATTAGAACAGATTAAATAGGTTCGCATGTTGACAGACCAATTAGACTCTTCGTCTGTCAGAGACCAGAGACGTATGTCCAATAGTTGCTCTTTATAAGAAATAAAAGAAAATGAATTGATAATGGTATATATATATTTTAAATAGTGGATGTGAGGCTGGGAAGACCAAATAGTCTGTTTTGTAGTATTGAATTTTGATGCATGGCGGGCTTAGTGATGTATTAAAATAAGAATTAGAAACATAAAAACGGTAAAAGGTCATAAGGGGAACGTTTATAGGGAAAGAGTGTAGCTGACAACAGAATGATAAAGAGAAGTGGTGAGGTGCCTTGGGCTTTTTGTTATATTGATTGTATGATTTTGGAATCTATGCTGTGCTGAATTGAGAAGAAAGTTATGGAGAGGTATTGAGGTTAGATGGGTTTGCCAGGGTTTATGCCAAGGATTTTGGTAGGTGAAATTAATCATTCTATAGGTGGTTGGAAAGTAATCTGAGAACAATATCTGAGTTATAAATATTTAGGCTATATTATTGGTATGAAAAGTGAACAGGATGATTAAGAGTGTAGGCTGGATAAAGAGTTCCGATAAAGTTAGGAAAGGTAAGCTAGTGATGAAATTGAATCCTGATGTAAGAAGAGAAAAGAAAACTAAGGTCTGAAGTACTCTTAAGGAATTTTTTGCTATGAGGATATGTTTTTCTATCTAGATCGTTAAAGTATTGATAGAGTGAAATTAAATGGTTGGTAAAATAAAGAGGTATAGATCTAAGTGCATACAAAGTGTTCAGTATGCGACCAATCTGTAAGGGGTGTAGTTAGGTGTCATAAGAAATAATAAAACGAGGAAAATGAACATGTTTCAAGAGTTGTGTGGTGAGTAAAGAAAACGCAGTTGAGCTAAATGGAAGATGAATAAACGAGAGTATGTATTAAAGATATGGTTTGAATCATATGGAAAGGATAGAATAATAGGTTCGGTAGTTTAAAGCGTACGTGAAATGGTATTAATGTGCTGTAGGAAAATAGACCGGTATGTGAGAGACCAAATGAAAAAATGGGTAATTGAGATTCATAAAGAATGTCTGAAGATAGGTAACGTAATGTAGAGTTTGCAGATGGACAAAGAAAAAAAAGGTGTTAATAGAGAGAAGAACTGAGGACGATGATTTGTCAAGGATAGGAGTAAAGTTAAGTAAATCTATGGCCCAGGGTGTAATAAGGACATCAGTCATAATGACGAGATATCACAGTTGGGGTCTGCCATTGATCAAATTGATATGAAAGCCCTTTAAAGTAGAGTGAATTTTTATTGACAGGAACATCTGCACTACGCTTTACCCTCACTTCCTCTTCAAACTTACGTAGGTTCTTTCTTACATAACTTACTTACTTACATAACTTACTTTTTGGTATTAAGTTTTTGTTTCTCTTTATCCGTAAAATTAAGAGTTTCTATGTTTATTTGGAAAATGATAAAATGAAGAAAATAATAATCATATTAAAAATAATCTAATAAATAATTAAATAATAATAATAGAATGCTAGAATAATAAATAACATTCATTAACTTAATATATAAATAATAATAAATAATAAAATAATTAATAATAATAATAAGTAATAATAGTAATAATAATAATAACAATAATAAATAATAAAAATACCAATGATGAGCGAAAAAATTTATAGATGGAACATTAAAGGGAAAAACGTTTATTTTATATTCCTTCTTAGAATAAAAACTAATCTATTAAATAAAGAAGAAATTGTAATTGAATGGATTTGGAAAAACAAATTTTTCTAACATACTCGATATATAATATATTAATATTTATATATAATATATATATAATATATTATATATTAATATATATAAATATATATATATATACTAAATATATATATATAATATATATAAATAATAATAAATTAATACCTTTAGAAAATTAAATTTCATAAACTATTAATAAATAATTAAGTAAAATACGTGTGTCAATATATTATAAATTAAATGAAAGAGTAGTGGGATGAAAAAAATGTTTAATTTTTCTTTACTATATTTTAATTAATTATATATTATAATTTATATATATATATTATTGATTATTATTATATATTATTATTATATATATATATAATTATATATTATTATTATAATATATTATATATTTATATATTTTATTATTATTATTTAAAATAAAATTATTATTAACCCGTTCTCCCACAAAATGTCGAGGTCAGTTGTGTCAGTTGCAGATCAGGGAATCTGACTTGATTATTTAGCCTATATATCCAAGATTGTACAATTAATTGGCAACCCTTTGACGGAATTAAATTCTAAAGTATATTCAATTCATTCTAAAGCGGCGTAAACATAACCATACTATAGTACCTGATTGCATCTTATCTCACATCAACCTTTTTTTCCTTTAATCGGCAACATATCTCTTATCCTTACATTTTCTCATCCAATTATCTATTTCCTTTATTCCACAAATATCTTGTAAACCTTTCATTATCTAAGACCTCAACTTCTAATTTTTTTTTACATTTTTAGTATCAACTTCCATGCCTACACATACCATACAGAACAGTTGGAAAAAAAATATGTACTCTAAAATAATAAGTTCATTAATTTTACCCTCTTAGTTAAATAATTCCTATGTTCAGTATTAAATCTCTAGAGTACTTATATAATCTTCAACCCTCAGCAACCCTATGGTTTAATCTCTTTCTTTCATGACACCGAATTAAGCTTCTCAAGCTAACTATTCCTATAAGTTATCTATAAACATGTAAGTCCTGCGTAATTAAAAAGACTGTCCTACTATTCATTCGTATTTTATGAATTAAATCTCATTAAATAAGGAGTTTGAAGACGTCTGCTATGGGTTTTTCACAATTTTTCATCACTTTACTTTTAGCTGGATTAATTTTAATCCCTATATCCTTGGCCACACATCGTTCAAACTACAACACCAAAATACCCGCAGTTTTTCTTTATGTATACGGCAATCAACACAGAAGTCGTCAGGCAAAAAGTAAAGGCGCGTTATCTCCCAAGTACCCGTGCATCAGATTCATAACAGCTCATTTCCACAAATCTATCCAAATATCCTAATTAACTAACTCTAAAGATATTAAAAACATATGTGATATCATAACAACTCCTTGAGTCCCAGACCTCAACTCCTGCTTTTAAACCACTCCCCTTTCTTCCTGTTATATCCTATACACAATTCTCTGTAGACTGTTCGTGCCAAAATGCAATTTAAATCCCATATTAAGTAACAAATAACCATATTATTTCACATAACTTTCTTAATGTTCTCACACAACGATCCCTCTTTATTGATAACTTCCTTATACATACACCTTTTCCATAATACGAGAAAGCATCAAAAACGATATCATCGTTCTTTTCTGAGTAATTATTTCATGCCAGCTAATTTTCATAAGGTAAATAACTTGATCCCCACATTCCTCGGACCTCCACTAAAAATACAAAATTGATCCTCTCCAATCTGTTTATCTTGATAATACTTTTAAACTAATCTTCTTGATCCCCCATTATCAATATTATATAGTAATATTTCTATACAACACTCAATAAGCTATATTCCTCTAATATAGAACATCTCACTTTTTGTCCCCTCATTACCACTATTGTTGCAACAAGACAGGTAAGTCGTTGCCAATCTTGTGGATACCTCGCACCGTTCCCAAGCAAACATTGAATAAATCTCATTCAATCAGCCACTCCATAACAAAGTTACCTCCCTATTAATCAAAAGATTAAATCTACTTTATGTTATAGTCATTCAACCCAGAAGAATTTTCATTGATCTAGGGAATAATCATATCCATCAAATTCATCATGGCTTATTTGCTAATTTACCCGAACTTCAAAAACTCTTTCTACCCAACAACAACATTTTAAAAATTACCAACTACACTTTCGAAAATACGTCAAAACTTTCTGTTTTGCATTTACAGAAAAATGAAATTCATAGCATCGAAAGTGGAGCCTTTGAAGAGATGGTGTTCCTCTTTGATCTTCAACTTAGCTATAATAACATTATGATCCT
>JABUQX010118778.1:47500-49550 GCA_015478945.1 Trachelipus rathkii | reverse complement strand
ATTAAGGAAAAACCCCAATCTCCACGTTTGTTTATATATATATATATAATTATATATATATATATAATATATATATATAGTATATATATATATATATAATATATATATATATATATATATATATATATATATATATATAGTATATATATATAAATATATATATATATATATATATATATATATAGATTATATATATATATATATATATATATATATTATATATATATATATATTATATATATATATATATATATATATATATCTATATATCTATCATATATATATATATATATATATATATATATATATATATATTACTTAAAATATCGTTAAAAGATTTTTTAAATTCAGAATTAAAATTTGCATAAAAGCATTTACTATTATTTGCTTGAATGGATAATAATAATAATAATAATAATAATAATAATAATAATAATAATAAATGGATAATAATATAATAATAATAATAATAATAATAATAATAATAATAATAATAATAATAATAATAATAATAATAATAATTAAATTATCAAAAATAATAATAATAATAATAATAATTAATAATAATAATAATAATAAATATTAAAAATAAGAGAAACTTTTACCATGTCTAATTTCATTTCCAAAATTAAATTTTCTTTCAGTACTTCTTCTGCATTATTTGTCTGCAAACGTTATATATATATATATATATATATATATATATATATATATATTTTAAATATTTTTTTTATAAAGAAAATTATTTATTTTAATATTAATTTATTTATTTTTAATTTTAATAATTGGTGTATTTATATAGATATATATATATTATAATATATATATATATATATATATATATTTTACCAGTTGTCACCACAACTCACGGGCAGAGCCCTATTCAGGGAGGGGTGTTGCACACTAAAATTTCATCCGCTAGCGTAAATTACGCAGATGAGCACAGACGAGGCTTTAAAGTGAGGGAGATTAAATTCGCAGGAAACACAGAAGATGGAAGAGAATTCCACAGAACAAGAGGTGGCAGGAAGAAGGAAGGCGACCGCAGCGAACTAGCCTGTAGTTGACCAATATCTACAGAAAACTCGTGCACAGGACACAGCACCCTTGTGCTACGAGGGGGCGTCTAAAGGGCCGGGGTACGCGAGTGGTAAGTTCCTCGAACACCTGCCGCTGCGGTACCTATAGAAAAGATATAAAGTACCAAGCATCGCGGCGCAAAGATAGAGGGTCAAGTGAACGTGGAAAGTACAGAACAGGTTTATAAGTCTTTTGGCTTTGACTCGACCCTGTTCCAAAAGCCGGGTGAAACCAGAAGCCCCCCCAAAAGATATGAGAACAATACTCCATACAAGGGCGGATGAGGACCTCTTGTATAGCTGAGTAACTGAGAAGCAGGAAGAAAAATCCCGCAACCAGAACAGAACTCCCAGTTTCTTGAGCCGCCTAGCAACCGTTGTGATGTGAGGTTTCCAGACATTTTTTTTGTTTATTTGTGTTAAGGCCAAGATGTTGTTATATTGCAACAGGAGAGACGAGAGAACCGGTCGAAAAAGAGATAGGAAAGTTTAGAAGGTGTTTTAGTGAGGGAGATTTGTAGAAGTTGAGTTTTAAAGAATTGTAGATTTCACAAGGTTGAGACGGACCCATTCGGAAATCTATCCAGATCAGCGAGAATAGAAGTTCGGAAAGATTAAAGGACCGAGAGCAATTCTAGAAGTAAAAAGGGGAGCAGAATTGAATGATTTGAAAGAATGAATGTCGAGTCATCGCCATGATGATTGGGATATGTTAGATGTGCAGGTGAGAAGATCATTAATGAAAAAAAAGTAAGAACAAAGTAGGAGATAAGACAGAACCCTGGAGGAACACACTATTGACAGAAAAAAAAGAAGAAGTCGCTCCATATCAACCACAGCCAATATTGAGCGACTTGGAAGAAAGCTAGACATAAGTAAGCAAAAGAAGGAAGGAAACCCGAAGGAGGGGGAGCTTGGAGAGCAGTTACGCATGCCATATACCCGGTCAATGCTTTGGATATGTCGAAGCG
>JABUQX010118778.1:30000-40000 GCA_015478945.1 Trachelipus rathkii | reverse complement strand
GACATTGTCTAACGGCGACGCTGTTGTCGATGGTTCGAGTCCTGGCGCGAGTGAAATTTTTCTTTGTCTTATTTTTGCAAATTTGTTGCAACAAGCAAGTTGTGCCCATTTCGGCGTTCTTTGATTTTGATTGGTTGCTCTTGTTACCCAGGAATACCCAAGCAGGAATGCCATGAGCCCCAGGCAGGTTGTTCCAACCACCCATCCTGGTCCATTTAAAATAAGTACGACTTTCTAAAACAGTGATTTCGAAGCAAGAAATAAGAAAATTGTTCCGAGAGATGCCATCTTTTTCTGGAAAGGTGGATCGGACAAGTGACAGAGCTTCCTGTACATTGTCTAACGCGACGCTCTGTCGATGGTTCGAGCCAGGTGCGAGTGAATTTTATATCGTCTTTTATTGCAAATTTGCCGCAACAAGCATGGTTGCGGCCCCATTCAGCGTTAATTAATTTTGTTAGGTTGCTCCTGTAACCCAGGAGCACCCAAGCAGAATGCCATGAAGCCACAGCAGGTGTTCCAACCACCCTCCTGTCGATTTAAAAAAGGTAACGAGTTTCAAAGCAGTGATATCGAGCAGTAAATTAGAAAACTATTCCGATATGCCTTCTTTTTCTGGAAAGGCGGATTGGACTAGGTAGAGTTCCTGTACATTGTCTAACGCGGACGATTTTGCCCAATGTTTGAGTCCTGGCCGCCGAGTGAATTTTTTCTTGCGTCTTATTTATTTGCAAATTTGTTGCAACCAAAGCATGTTTTGCCCATTGCGGCGCGTATCTTTGACTTTGGTTGGATACTCCTGTAACCCAGGAACACCCATGCAGAATGCCATGTAGCCTCAGCAGGTGTTCCAACCCACCCTCATGTCGATTTAAATAAGTACTTAAGTTTCAAAAGCAGTGATATCGAATCAGGAGATTAGAAAACTGTTCTGATATGATGCCTTCTTTTTCTGGGAAGGTGGATCGGACTAGTGTAGGCTTCTGTACATTGTGCTGACCGGTACGCTGTTCGCATGGTTTGAATCCTTGGGCTGCGAGTGAAATTTTTCATTGTCTTATTATTGCCAATTTTGTCGTAACAAGCATGTGTGCCCATTTCGGCGTTTCTTGACTTTGGTTGGTTGTTCCTGTAACCCAGGAACACCCAAGCAGAATGCCAGGTAGCCCCAGCAGGTGTTCCAACCACCCTCCTGTCGATTTAAATAGGTACCGAGTTTAAAAGCAGTGATATCGAAGCATTAGATTAGAAATCTGTTCCGAGATGCCTTCTTTTCTGGGAAGGCGGATATTAAATTAAATATTATATAAATTTCATTTTTATAAATTTTTTAATTTATAACAATCCAGAGAATCTATAAAAACTATTTTCTAAATTGTTAAAGTTCGTGACGTCACCTTATTAGCATTATGCTATCCTTATTATGCTTATTAGCATTTGAAATTGTGTTTTTCCACGTGGTATGGCTTGAGAGGTATGACGTATGATTCATCTATGACGTTGAGGATATTTATTGGCTATTTCAAAAAGATTTACCGCCTCTCCTCACTGAAGATGTTCTATTTTATAGACTATATATATATTATATATATATATATATAATATAATAATATATATATATATATATATATATATATATAATATATATATATATAGATAATTATATTATATAATATATTATATATATAATATATATATATATATATATATATATATATAATATATATTCCCACGCAAACAGTAAATAATTATTTTATTCAGACTTCGGCTCCGGCTAAGGTTTCTATATTTGAAAATTGATGAGCACTTCTTTTGGTAATATATCACCTAAAAAATATTTCTTGAAAAAAAGATATACCAAAATCTAACTCGCTCCGGCTTCCGGCTCCGGCACCGCTCCGGCTCGGCTCCGGCTAAGGTGCTGCACTATTAAAATTGTTCAGACGTCTTCTGGCTATAATTTTTTCAAATTAAAAAATATTTTTCGAAAAAAAAATTTCATACTCCGGCTCTGGCTTCGACTCCGATCCGGATCCGACTAAGGAATTTGCCTATTTGAAAATTATTCAGCACATCTTCTGACAATATATTTTTTCTCCTAAAAGTATTTAATGAAAAAAAAGTTCATTACCCAGGATCCGCTCCGCGCTTCCCGGCTCGACTTCGCTCCGACTAGGATTGTTTCACCTCCCTTCCTTTTTCCTTCTTTTTTTTTCCCTCTCCTCTTTCTCTCTCCTTTCTCCCATCTACTATCCCCCTTTTTCTTCCTTCCGTTCTTCTCCTCTTCCTCCTTCTTTCCTCCCCTTCCCCTCTTCCTCTCCGTCTTTTTTCCTCTTTTTTTCCCTCGTTCCTCTCGCCCCCTTTTCCTCCTCTTTTTCCTTCTTTTTCCTCTCCCTTCCCCTCTCCCTCTTCTCCTCTTTTTTTTCTTCCCATTTTTTTTTTCTTTTCTCTGACAATACGGTAAAATCCATTCAAGAATTTTCATCTCTATCCCGTCTTCCTTTCTTCCCTCTTTCATTCTCTCCTCTTTTTCACCCCCTTCCCTTTTCCATCTCCTGACCTTCTCTCCTCCTTCTGATTTTGTTTTATTTTTTCTTTATCTCCTCTTCTTTGTTTTTCTCTCTCCCTCCCCTCTCCCTCCCCCCTGCCTCTCCTCTTCTCACTCTCTTTTCTCTCCTTCTTCATGTTTTTTTCCCCTCTCCCCTTCCTCTCTTCCCTCATCTCCCTTCCTTTTCCCTCCCCCTGCTCTTTTCTCTGCCTCCTTCCTCTTTCCTCCTCCCCTCTCTCTTTTTCTTCCTTTCCCCTTTTTTTCCTCTCCTCCCCTCCTCTTCTCCTCTCCTGCCTCTCCTCTCTGCCCTCTCCTGCGTCCCTTCCTCTCTCCTTCCCTCCCTCTGCCTCCCCTTCCTCTCCCCTTTTTTCTCCCTTTCTTCTTTCCCCCTTCTTTCTCTTCCCCTTCTTTCTCTTTTTTTCTCTCTCCCCTCTTCTTTCCCCCTCCTCTCTCTTTCACTCCCCTTCCTTCTCTTTTCCTCTTTTCTTTGTTCCATGTTCGCTTTTCCTTCCTCCTTCTCCCTTTTCCTCTTCTCTCCCCCTTTTTTTTTTCCTCCTATTTCCTTACTTATTTGTAATATTATTCAGCACGTCTTCTGGCAATAAATTTTTCACCTAAAAATATTTATTGAAAAATTTCATACTTAGGATCCGGTTCCGACTCCGGCTCCATTGGCTCCGGATCCAAACTAAGGTTTTGTACTATTGAAAATTGTTCAGTACGTCTTTCTGACAATATATTTTTCATCTAAAATATTTCTTGAAAAAAATTCATACCAGGATCCGGATCCGGCTCCGACTTCGGCTTCGCTCCGGATCCGAACTAAGGTGTTCTGCACATTTAAAAATTGATCAGTACTTCTTTTGGTAACAAATTTTTTTACCTTAAAAAATATTTTTCGAAAAAATTCATACCCAGGATCGGGCTCCGGCTCCCTTCGGCTTCGGCTCCGGAACCGACTAAGGTTTCTGCACTATTTGAAAAATTGTTCGCAAATCTTCTGACAATAAATTTTTCACTTAGAAAATAATTTCTCAAAAAAAAATTCATACCCAGGGATTTTCCGCTCCGGGATAAGGCTCCGGATACGGACTTCGGCTGGCTCCGGATCCCGACTAATGTTCATAGACTATTGAACATTATCAGCACCGTCTTCTTGAAAAAAAATTTTCACCTCAAAAAATTATTTTCTGAAGAAAATTCATACCCAGGATGCGGCTCCGGCTCGACTTCAGCTTCGGCTCTGGATCCGACTAAGGTTTCTGCACTATTTGGAAATTGTTCGGCACGTCTTCTGACAATAAATTTTTTCACCAAAAAAATATTTCCCGCAAAAAAATTCTACCCAGCGGATACGGCTCCCGATACGACTTCGGCTTCGGCGCCGGATCCGGGACTAATGTTTCTACCACTATCTTGAAACATTGCTCAAGCACGTCTTCTGAAATAAATTTTTCACTAAAAAAAATATTTTTCTGAAAAAATTCATACAAAGATCCGGATCCGGATCCGGATCCGGCTCCGACTTCAGCTTCGGTCCGGATCCGACTAAGGTTTCTGCACTAGTTATAAATTGTTCGGCATGTCTTCTGACAATAAATTTTTCACCAAAAAAAATTTTCCCGAAAAAAATTCATCCCAGGATCCGGCCTTCCGGATTCGACTTCGGCTTCGGCTCCGGATCCCGACTAATGTTTCTACACTATTTAACATTGCTCAGCACGTCTTCTTGAAAAAAAAAATTTTCACCTAAAAAAATTTTTCTGAAGAAAATTCATACCCAGGATTAGGATCCGGATCCGGATCGACTTCAGCTCGGTTCCGATCCGACTAAGGTTCTTGCACTATTTGAAAATTGTTCGGGACGGTCTTCTGACAATAAATTTTCCCCTAAAAAATATTTCCCCGAAAAAAATTCATACCACGATCCGCGCTCCGGATGACGGTCTCCGGATACGACCGCCCCCCCCCCCATTCTCCTCCCCCCTCCACCCCTCCTTCACTCCCCCCTCCCTTTTCTCTCCCCCTCCTTCTTCCTTTCCCCTTCTCCTTTCGGCTTCGGCTTCGGCTCCGGATCCGGACTAATGTTTCTACACTATTTTAACATTGCTCAGCACGTCTTCTTGAAATAAATTTTTCACAAAAAAAATATTTTTGAAGAAAAATGGCGAAATAAAATGTCCGGCTCCGGATCCGGCTCTGACTTCGGCTTCGGCTCCGGATCCGGCTAAGGTTTCTGCACTATTTGAAAATTGTTCAGCACGTCTTCTGACAATAAATTTTTCACCAAAAAAAATATTTCCGAAAAAAATTCATACCCAGGATCCGGCTCCGGATCCGGCTCCGGATATGGCTCCGGATCCGACTAATGTTTCTACTATTTGAAAATTGTTCAGCACGTCTTCTTGAATAAATTTTTCACCTAAAAAATATTTTCTGAAAGAAAATTCATACCCAGGATCCGGATCCGGATCTGGCTCCGACTTCAGCTTCGGCTCCGGATCCGACTAAGGTTTCTGCACTATTTGAAAATTGTTCGGCACGTCTTCTGACAATAAATTTTTCACCAAAAAAATATTTCCCGAAAAAATTCATACCCAGGATCCGGCTCCGGATACGGCTCCGGATACGACTTCGGCTTCGGCTTCGGCTCCGGATCCGACTAATGTTTCTACACTATTTGAACATTGCTCAGCACGTCTTCTTGAAATAAATTTTTCACCTAAAAAAATATTTTCTGAAGAAAATTCATACCAGGATCCGGCTCCGGCCGGCTCTGACTTTCGCTTCGGCTCCGGATCCGGCTAAGGTTTTTACACTTATTTAAAAATGTTTCGGAAGGTTTCCGGACAATAAATTTTCACATACCAAAAAAATATTTCCCGAAAAAAATTCATACCACAGGATTCCGGCCTCCGGATCCTCGGTTATGACTTCGGTTTCTGCTCCGGATCCGACTAAGGTTTCTGCACTATTTGATAACTGTTCAGCACGTCTTCTGGCAATAAATTTTTCACCTTAAAAAAATTATTTTTGAAAAAGAGTTTCATACCTGGCTCCGTCTCCGACAAGGGCTCCTGGCTTTCGACTCCGCTCGGATCCGGCTCTGGATCCGACTATAGGGATTCTGCACTATTTGAAAATTGTTTAGCACGTTTTCTGGGCAATAATTTTTCATCTAAAAATTATTATTTTAAAAAATTTATACCCAGGATCTGGCTCCGGCACCGGCACCAACACCAGCTCCGGCTCCGGCCCGGCTCCGGCTCCGGCTCCATTTATTGACGAGTAAATCCGAAGAATGAGCTAGAAGTTGAGAATATGAAAAAAAAATAGATTTTCTATAATTATAAATAAAACTTTTTTTTAACCTAAGCCAACCTGGAATTACAATTTTGACTGAAATAGAAATTTTTTAGTTCAACACCTCTCTAAATAAATTTCTGTATCTAAAAAACCATTTAGAATTTTTAAAAAATAATTACACCATGAAGTTCAGGAGGAATTTTTCTAATAATCTAGATAATAATAAAAAATGTGAAAAAATGGCAGCCACGCCAAAAAGTAAGGGGTCCGAGGATAAAGTCTTCCCCTTTAGGAGAAATTACAATGTTAGACATAAATAAGTTGGAGGAAGGTGAAGAAGGTGGAATAGCACCGGAACACGAGAATTACAGACAAAAAGCTAAGCAGCGAAGAGTTTAACTTTAGCAGAAGATAAAATGTCAGTCATGCCGTCGGAAGATAGTAAAGGAGGGGAAAAGAAAAGTTAGAGTTGACATTTTTTCCAAATGACAGAAAGGGCGAAAGGAAGAGGAACCAGAGATATTATTTCATTTTCTACGGATAAAAGAGTTTTTTGGCGTCGCGTAGAATAGATTTTGCATTATTCCGGAATGAAATAAAAGTTGAAGGAGTTTCTGATGTTTGAAGACGACGGTAATCTATGAAAGCAGCTTCTCTTTGGCGAATAGCAAGAGAACAATCAGAGCTAAACCAAGGTTTGTTAGATTTAGTTAAAGGGAAAGAGTATGGAATGACAGGGAGAAACACCTCACCTATGCGTTCTGCGCAATCCGAATGACTCTTCTCGCCAATAATAATAATTCCAAGGAAAATCAAAGAAGTGTCACAGCGAGTCCTACAGGTTTGTGGTGCAGAAATGCCAAAAGCATTCCCACGCCTTAGGCTGGGTCTTTCTTGTGGAAAACTTGAAGAGATTGAACAGGGTAAAGAGATAAGAAGGTGATTGGAGTAGTCCAAATGAGGAAAGAGTTTAACTGAATAGGGTGAAGGACTGGAAGAGAAGAAAAACTGAAGAATGTTGGATTCATCAAGATGATCAGGGATACTGGAAGGAAGCTACAACATCTGCTCGAGATCATTCTCAATAAAGAAATTGAAGGCTAGTCAGGCTGAACCACAAGGTGGAAAATTCAGATCTCTCTCTCTCTCTCTCTCTCTCTCTCTCTCTCTCTCTCTCTCTCTCTCTCTCTCTCTCTCTCTCTCTCTCTCACCTCCCCGCCCACCCACCCTGACGCCGATGTCTGGCGATCGTCCTCTCTCTCTCTCTCTCTCATACGCGCTTCACACACACACTCACACACACACACACACACACACACAGAGTAGAAACACGAGAACAAACAACATCGTTGCTCACAAATATGCACAACAACCTCCATTTGCTGAAAATCGAAAATAGAAAGAGTAGTGGGAAGATAGTAGGGTTTGCTATGAGAGCGCTTAAGCACCTGAGTGAGGGGAGTTCTAGAAGAAAAGAGGTGGTGTACGACAAAGTGGAAATTAGGGAAAAGATGGCGAATGTTGTAGAAATTAATGAAAAGGAAACCGCACCGGAACACCGGAAGTCTTGAAGGCAAAAGCACAATCACCGGAGGCCGCCAACTTCCAAGATGTCATGGGGGAATGAGTGGATGAGGGGGATTGTTGGGATGCCGCCCCTCTAAGAATCTACGACGGAGGCAGATTTAAGTTTCACCATTTTTTTAAGGGTAATATTCTAGTATATGCTTGTAAATCTATGAGGAACATATGAAGAAGGGCGAAGGTGGTCGGAATCAGAGAGCTCCAGTGTAAAATAGTGTGGTACATATCTTGGTTCTAGAATCGTCTTTGCAGCCTCTTGCCAAAAACCTTCTCTTTCTTTTGTAAATCTGCACTTTTATATCTTAAGCTTTGGAGTCTGGGGAGCCCTTGTTTGTAACTCTCCAACTGAAAAGGCTGGCATATTTGGCGCCTATTTTCCTCCTAACTCAGCCCACCGGGCGGGTTACTGGCATTTCATCTCCACCTCCACCTTCTCCTCTCCCAGGTGTCTCATGTGTGCCTGTGATTACATTTGATCAGGTGCATGGGCTCCTGAGATCTTTGACAGGTGAGGCAGGTGGCAGATGGCATTCATCGAGTTTTGAGGTGGCTGCTTCGAGAGCTGGCCCCTCCCCCTCCGTTCAACTATATTCTCTATGTCTCCAATACTAACACTTTCTTCAGTGTTCGGAAGCATGCTAATATCAAACCTATTCCAGAAAAAAGAAGAGGCAGCTCCTATATTTAACTATCGCCCTACCAAAACCTGCCTGTATTCTATCTGAATCTTTGAAGTCATTGCCAACTCTCACTTCTTAGACCATCTGGAGGATGTGTTTATATGGCTGGCTTTCCGATCTAGCTGCAGTGGCTTTTGGCGTTCAGAGGTCTGGCGTGTCTTTTTCCTATTTAACCGATTTAGGGTTTTCCGCTCTAGGAACTACGGGGAAACTTGCGTGGTGGCGCTTGACATATCAAAGCATTTGACCGGGTATGGCACGCGTCACTTCTCTCAGCTCCCCTCCTTTGGGTTTCTCCTTCTCTTTGCTTACTTATGGCAGTTTTCTTTCAAATCGCGCAATATCGGCTGTTGTTGATGGGGGCGACTTCTTCTCTTTTTCCTTTTCTGTCAATAGTGGTGTTCCCCTCAGGGTTCTGTCTTATATCCTACTTTATTCCTATACTTTCATTAATGATCTTCTCACCTGCACATCTAACTCTATTCACTCATATGCCGATGACTCGACCTTCATATTCTTTAACTCATTTCAATTTGCTAGCCACTCTTCTAGAAGTGCCTCTCGTCTTAATCTTTCCGATTCTATTCTCGCTGATCTGGATAGAATTTCCGAAGGTGGGGTCGTCTGAACCTTGTGAGAATTCAATTCTTTAAAAACTCAACTTCTTCAAATCATCTCCCTCTCTAAGACACCTTCTAACTTTCCTATCTCTTTCGACCGTTCTCTCGCGTCTCTTCTATTGACAATATAAACATCCTTGGCCTTAACATAAACAAATATGTCTTGGAAACCTCACTTCAC
Source organism: Trachelipus rathkii (assembly GCA_015478945.1). Taxonomy (NCBI): domain Eukaryota; kingdom Metazoa; phylum Arthropoda; class Malacostraca; order Isopoda; family Trachelipodidae; genus Trachelipus; species Trachelipus rathkii. Next base: position 31,081 of record JABUQX010118778.1, on the reverse strand, counting down.
AACGGTTGCTAGGCGGCTCAAAGAAACTGGGAGTTCTCTTTAGACTGCGAGACTTTTTTTCCTCTTCACAGTTACTCCAGTTATACAGGGGTCTCATCCGCCCTTGTATGGAGTACTGCTCTCATATCTGGGGGGGCTCAGGTTTCACCCGGCTTTTGGATAGGGTCGAGTCAAAGGCAAAAAGACTTATAAATTGTCCGTTTCTTTCTAGTTCACTTGACCCTCTATCTTTGCTGCGCGATGTTGGTGCTTTATCTGTTTTCTATAGGTACCGTAGCGGCAAGTGCTCGAGGAACTTTCACTCATGCCACCACCTTTGGAGCTCCATCGTGCTTCGGGGTACTGTGTCAGTACACATAGGTTTTGATAGTCAGTATGCAACTCTCCAGAACCAGTTCTTTGCGGTGCCTCCTTCTTTCCTGCCACCTCTGTTCTGTGGAATTCTAGCCATCTTCTGTGTTTCCTATAAATTTAATCTCTACTATCATTTTAAGGCTGTCTGACTGCTCATCTGCGTAATTGGGCAGGTTGGGGTTTTGTTGATTGCTTTTCTCATGATGGGGCTTTAGCCCATGAAGCAGTGGTAAATAACTACAAAAAAAAAAAAAAAAAAAAAGAAAGAAAGAAAAAAAAAAATGAAGAAGGAGGGGAAGTTGGTGGAAATCAGAGCGCTCCAAGTGTAAATAGAGTATAATTAGAATAAAGTCACGGGAAGTTGAAGCATTACGAAAAGGACGAACCAGAAGACAAGGAGGTGCAAAGGGTCGTACCAGCAAAGAACTAACAATCCGTTGGTAATACCCAATGAAATTGCTTTCATCCTTCCGGAAGATGGGCTAGAGTACCAAAGCTTATATATATATATAGTATATATATGTATCTCTTATATATATATATATATATATATATATATATATGTAATATATATATATTATATATAAATATATATATATACTATATATAATAATATACATAATAATATATATATATATATATATATAATTTATATATATATCCATATGTATATATATATACTCTTTGTATGTATATATATATCTACTCTAATATATCTATATATATA
>JABUQX010118778.1:17500-22500 GCA_015478945.1 Trachelipus rathkii | reverse complement strand
AGAGGTGACATCATTTCAGCCCAAATCCTTGACCTATTCATATAAATAATAATAATAATAATAATAATAATAATAATAATAATAATAATAATAATAATAATAATAATAATAATAATAATAATAATAATAATAATAATAATAATAATAATAATAATAATAATAATAATAATAAAAAAGAAAAGAAGGAAGAAAAAGGAGAAGAAAAAGAAGAAGAAGAAGAACTACAGAACACCGACTAGCAAAGACTTTACAGTCCACTCAAGGCTAGTCTGTTTAGTATTTTTGTTTATTTAATTTGTTGGATGTGTCTACTGTTTTAAAACAAATCTGTTATGTATTTTTGAAATAAGTATATTATTTTACCTATTTCAATGTAACATATGAGTTTGCTCACTTAGAGCAGATCTGCTTCTAAGCAACAAACATCATAATATGTTAAGTATTTTTGTTTATTTATTGTGTTGGATGTGTCCTCTGTCAATGTGACATATGAGTTTGCTCACTCAGAACAGTTTCTGTTTCTAAGCATCAAACATCATAGTGCTACAAGTGGGTGAAATTTTGTATTTGGATTATATCAAAGCTGCTTGCTAGTAGATCACCGTCTTAGAACAGATATGTTCTATGCGGTGAACATCAAACCTATTTATTACAGTTATTCAGTGTGATCGATTAGATCACCGTCTTAGAACAGATATGTTCTATGCGGAAAACATCAAAGCCATCAACTACAGTTATTCAGCGTGAGCGATTAGATCACAGTCTTAGAACAGATATGTTCTATACCCTCGCGACTACGCGTCGATTAGTTATACGTCCATCTACGCGTTACGCTGCGGACGAAACGTCCGCTCAAGCTTTGTTAAAATTTTCGTTTTTTTTTAACTTTTAGCATGCCCATTGTGTAATTAGGTCCTTTCTGAGTTGTTTGAGCCATTATTTTAAAAATTATGTTGGCTAATACTGTTTTAAATTTTAAAAAATTGCTTGTATATTTTAAAAAGTGATTTCAATAGATTACTCTAGTATGCTATAAAAAGCCAAGTATACATCTGTATGTCTTCATATTTGGTAGTTTTATTTTAGATTCGACATATTCGTAATATTTTATACGAATAAAGCCTAAAATACAGTGGTTGAAATTTTATAGGTCTCTAAAAATGCGTATTTTTGTATGTATTTTTTTTTTTTTTTTTTTTTTTTTTTTTTTTACAGAAAACAACTTTAAAATTGTATAAATTTAGGTTAAGAACACAGCAATAGAAACTAGCTTACTTGCTGCAAATAAAAAATATATGATATATTTATGTAAAATAATAATAATAATAATAATAATAATAATAATAATAATAATAATAATAATAATAATAATAATAATAATAATAATAATAATAATAATAATAATAATAATAATAATAATAATAATAATAATAATAATAATAATAATAATAATTTTCTCACCTTTTTGGCTGTATTTGAAAAAAAAAAAAATAATAATATATTATATTATTATAATATTATAGATTGCAGCACACCCCTGAGCACTTGACCTCCTCTGTATAATGTTTCTTGCAAAGGTAAGCCCCACACAGAATGCATACCTTTGACACTTTCGGGGCAGGCTTTATCCCATCCCTCTGGCATTTTGCGCACAGTCTTCGAAGCCTGTCCCCAGGAGGGATAATAACCTGCTGTGGTGGTGGTGAGGTGGTGGAGGTCATTACCTCTGGGTAAAAGTGTCATTATAGATCCCTTTATCAGCAAGCTGAGGCTTTTATTCTTTTCGAATCTCCGGATGGCATGTGGTCTTATAAGTTCTGTTGCTAATGTTTCATAGAAGTTTATTCGAATGCAATGTTTTCTTTTCTGCAAGTCCTCAGCTATGTTTGGATCTTTGATGGAATGAAGGAGATATGCATTCAATGTGCAGATGTCTAGAATGGAATAGAACCATGACATGGTCCAACGAAGCGAGGCCCTTTTGCAAGAATACTTTCGGACCATTTGGTCGTCCGTATCCACTGCACCCATCGTTGAATTGTAGAATTCAATCACTTCTGGCCGCTTTTTGGGGTTTTCTCTCCCTCTGTAGGTTGCAGGGATTGAAAATTTGCTATGCATCGAAGAAAGCATTAGGACGTTCTTTACTGGCTTCTGCTTGGCTATATATGAAGCCAGCAGGATTGGTGCAGTGTCCTCTCCTGAAGGAGCTTTCTCCGCCATAACAAACTTTGTTGAATATAAATCTCGGCCAGAAGTTTCCTTCAGCTCATTGGGAAGATGTCTTCGTCTTTGGTTGAGGGTGCCAACCAGGGTTAGCCCTTCCTTGTACAACTGTGTGGCAAGTGGGATCGACGTATATAGCCTGTCCGTTGTAACATTTCTGTTGGACTTATAGTAGGGTCTCAAGAGATGAACAACGGACTCCTCAGGCGTTTTAGCTGGTTCGTCACCCACTTTACCACCATATGGCAACAGTTGCAAAATCATTTTTGTTTCGCAATCAGATAGCATTCTGATCAACAAACCATATTTCCCTGGTTTCGATTTTATATACAGACGAAATGCTGCGTTTCCCCTGAATAAACATAACATTTCGTCTATACAAAGTAAAGGGCCAGGGGTATAATTTTGTTCTAAAATGATGTTGATCATGTCAAACACTTCCCGTAGGGCTTCAACCTTATCAGGGTTGACTTGCCTTTCTGCTTCTCTCTCCTTCCTAGCTCTCCTGTCATCAAACCGGAGAAGAGTGAGCATAGCGCGGAATCTCCTCAAGGACATTCCGGCCCTATAGTAACTTTTCCCACAGTTTTCGTTCCAAAGTCGCTCTAAATCCTGTTTGGTGTCATTAAACGCCCCCATAGCTATAAGAATACCCAGGAAAGCGCGTAATTCCCATTTGTCGGTGGCCCTATAAAGATTTTCATCCTTTACTTGCTTTTCATGAATGAAATCTTGTGCGAATTCGTTTGTGTATTTTACAATATGCTCAACAACATGGTCCTGGAAATAAGCATCAAAACATTCCAGGACCGTTGAAGCTTCAGCAGCTTTCCCATTGAATTTTGATTCAACTCTTATTAGATTCCTGGCACTTGTTCTAGAGGCTTGTGGTTCTAAGGGTGGACCACTTATATCCCACTTGTATTGGCGGTATAACAAAAGTACCAGGAGCAGGGCGGCGCGACAGAGGCAGGGCCGAGCGACAGGGGGCAGAAGGGCGGCAGGGGCAGGAGCTGAAGGAGCGACAGGTGCAGGGGGCAGCGAGCGGCGGCAGGTGCAGGGTCCTCTTCCTCCACTTCCATTTCCTCTGCCAGTACATAAATGCGTTCATCACAGTCATCGACATCTGATGAACTTTCATCACAGGATGAGCTTTGGATATAATCGGGGTCAACGTCGGAATCATCAAATGCATCGTCAATAGATGAATCTCCTAGACGAAGCTTTCTAAGAGACCGACGTACTGCTCCTGTTGATTCCCCAGACGTAGAGGGTTGAACCACGTCCGCACTATCCTGAAAGAGAAAGGTTTTATAAATACCTTTGTAAGGAAGTGAATGCAATAGAAACGTTTAGAGTACATTATATCAAATACTTACATAACGGTGTCTCTCCAAAATGGATGTTGCAGAAGAAGAACTGCCAATAATGGGGGCGCCGGGTTTGAAAGGCGTGCTCGTGCGTTGACCTCCCTCCTCATCAGATGATGACGATTCAAGTAACTGCAAATAAATCACAAGTCATGTACATCATAAAAATATAACTAAAAAAACATAATTCTCAAGATATAAAAATGTTCATTTTTTAAAAATTTGTAAATAATGCTTACCAGTCTCTTTGGAGCCATGTTTTTGTTGTTAAAAAAATTTATTTTTGAAAAAAAGTATAAAACTTTGCCAAAAATTGGACAACAATACAATATTTTGCGAACAAAATTGAAATAAAATTATAAAAATTCTTTCAAATCTGAAAAAAAAGATATAAAAAATTATAAGTAAAAAAATTCAATCAAAAAATTAATAAAAAACTTAAAAATAAATAAATTATATTGTTTTACTACAGTATTTATCAAATACTGAAATTAAACGACCCTTTTTTAGGCTTTGTTAAAAAAAAAAGCATGCGGACGAAAAACGTCCGCAGCGTAATGTCAATTTGGTTACCCACGCGCGACTACGCTACGGACTTTTTGCGTCCGTTTCAACTTTGACCCCCAATAACTTTTTTGTTTTTTCCAAGATCATCACCAAAATTAATCAACATCTTCTTGAACATTTTCTTGAAGAATACCTGGAAGGAGAAGAAAAAAGAGTAAAAAAAAATACGAAAATTTTTCAAAATTTTTCAAAATAAAAGCATACGGACGAAAAACGTCCGCAGCGTAGTCGCGAGGGTTAAGCTAGGGAAACATCAAGAATTTTATTACTTTATTCATTACAGTTATTTGTAGCAGATGTTCTATGCGGTAGAGCATCAAAGCTATTTATTACAGGTTAAGGCGAAAGTGCGATCGATGATATCACCATTTTAGAACGGATACTTTGCAAGCCATGAACATCAAAGCTACTACAAGCCGTAATTCTTTTTACGATGTATTTATAACATTTTCTAAATGATTTCAATTTTTTTAGTTTGATTTTACCATATTCAGGATACTACTAATTCTTGTATTTGAATAAAGTAAAATCGAGTTGAATTGACGTTCACAGACCAATATCCTTAAAGTGTTTATCTAACTTTTTCTTGAATGAATCGATGTTAGCGCTGTTCACTATTTCATAAGAAAGACTATTTCACTTCTCGATTACATCGTAAGTGAAGAAATTCTTTGCTATATTTGTTTGAAATCGTTTATGACAAAGTTTATGCCCATTACTTCGTGTTACATCATTAAAATTATATCTGAAGAATTGCCTGTAATCGATTTTGTCAAAAATTTTATTTTATTTTTTTTAACAAAAATTAATTTTCCTCTCAATCTTCTTGTCTCTAAG
>JABUQX010118778.1:2500-7500 GCA_015478945.1 Trachelipus rathkii | reverse complement strand
GACCCTGATTATCCTGACTTGGAGATTGTGGATCTCCAGGAGCTCCTGAGGGCTGAGGGTGACAACCCAAGTCTGCCGCCTCAACACCGCTGCAGGTACTTAGAATTCGCGAAAACTAGTGCTAAATGCTACTAATATATATTAATAATATTATTAAGTAATAAGTATTAACAAATAAAGATTTGTCATTTAAGATTTAACTAATAATCTTTGAATTTCTTGAATTAAATATCTTATTGTTTCAGTGCTCACACACTCAATCTGTTGGCGACAACAGATGTGAGTGATATACAGGGCTGGAGCAAGGGGGGCTCACAGTGGAGGAGGACCATAGCTAAGATCCAGGCCCTGTGGAACCTTCAGAACAGGGCCCCAGTGGTGGCCAACCAGATCAAGATTGTCGCCAAAAGAAAACTGAAGACTCCTGTGGTGACAAGGTAGTAGTAGTTACTATTAAAAAAAGAAATTTAGCGTAAGAAATTGTTGCCGATTAATTATAGACAAGTTCATTTTATAAGTTTTTGATATTTTATATAAAGTTATATTTATTTCTGCAGATGGAACTCCCTATATGATAGTGTGATGGTCCTTCTGGAGGTTTTAAGGGTCGAAAACCAAATGGATGCCATAAACACCATCCTCATCAAGCAGCCCAAGGGAGGTTCCCCTCTCACAGAGGTAGACGTCGAGGTAAATATAAAGTATTTTTAAAGTAGCAATTGCTCTTTTAATATTTTTATTTATAATTTAATAAATTTATTAAATTATAAATCTCCTCACAAACCCAAACCCCCTCCATTAATCCCTGTTCTGTACCTGTACCATCGCTCTTGCTTGCCCAACACTCATATCGCTACTTCGTAAACAATCTCTAACTGAATATATCCACCTTTTTTCCGGTCGTCCGACAGGCAAAACACTCTCACATGTGCTCTTATACACTTTCTTAACCAATATGGTGTTCTCCACCTTCTCCACATGTCCAAACCATCTTACAAAATCCTCATCAAATTTGGCAGTCTTTTCCCTTACCCGCAAGACACGCTTCCATGATAAACTCGTTCCTCATCTTATCCAATCTCCTAACTGCCAAGAACGCCCTCAGATTGTCCATCTGTACAACCCTCACTCTTGATCTATTCGCCCTATTCCATACAGATACCTCGCTCTCGTGCTCCCGTATTTTTATTAATAATCAATTATGCTTACGTAACTAAGCAATATATTAATTTTCACTCTTTCAGGTCATGAACGAGTACACATTGGTCATGCAGCCTGTGGCGCAGTGTCTTGATATGCTTCAGGGGGAGAAAAGGGCATACATGGGCACCCTCCTACCCCAACTTTGGTTGATGAAGACCAGCCTTGAGGAGAAGAGTGAAAATATTCATCTTGTGTATGCAAGGCCACTAGTACAGGCCCTCCTCAGTGGCTATGAAAAGAGGTTTGGCCACCTCTTTCAGAATAGGGATCTCCTTATGGCCACTGCCCTTCACCCCTCCTTCACCCTTAAGGCCCTAGAAAGCATTGCACCTGACATGGTGGAGGAGATCGGGGACAGGATTACCCGGAAGATAGGGGACTCCATCAAACCCACTGAGAAACAGCAGCAGCGTCAGCTTGGCCAGCCAACAGAAAAAGAACCCCACAATTCAGACGCACTCCTATTCAGTAAATTGTTTTCTAGAGTATTGGTACGCAGAGCAAGCCAGCAACAGGATGTGGAAATCGTCATACGAAAGTCCATGGAGGAGTGGGTGCCCTCTCAAGAAGATCCGAGCTGTTCCTGTTTCCCCAACCAGCATAGGGAGATATGGATAGATCTATTTATAAAATATAATACCCCCATTCCTAGTTCAGCAGCTGTGGAGAGGTGCTTCAGCGCGGGTGGGGACATCCTCAGGGCCAAGAGATCGTCCTTGAAGGAGGAAAGGTTTGAGGACCTTCTTTTCCTCAAAGGAAATATGGACCTCCTGCAGGAAGTGATTAGCCAGGAGGACATGGAGGAGGAAGAGGACCTATAGCTATGAAAGTATTTAACTATTTATGTAGTTAACATTTAATAAAAAAATTAAATAAATCTGTTTTACTATCTTATAAAAGGTTTAAAATGTAAAGGCATGCTTTCGTTATCGCGCAAAAGTTTACTTTGTAATTTAACGGTATCGCCGTAGGATAGCCGAATAGCCGCATAGTTAATGCCGCACTGAGGTTTTCAAAAATGCAGTCGGATAGCCGACGACGCACTAGTTAGGTGGCAAAGCCGAATAGCCGATGACGGACCTCGAAAAATTATAGCCGCGCCCAGCTCTGATATATATATATATATATATATATATATATATATATATATATATATATATATGTATAGGGTATTATAAATTTGTGCGCATAACAACTAACTGCTATATATATATCTTTATATAACATATCTTATATATATATATATACCCATATATATATAACTGCTCTATATATCTGTTATTATATCGTAAAGTAGGGGAATTGGCGACAAATTTTCCCCTTCCAAGCTTTTCCCCCATCCCTCACAATTACGTCATACCCCCATAAAACCCCTATCCCAACCCCAAAATTTTAACTTTTTTTGTTTCCCTATATTTTGTTAAATTGAATTTTGTAATAATAATAATAATAATAATAATAATAATAATAATAATAATAATAATAATAATAATAATAATAATAATAATAATAATAATAATAATAATAATAATAATAATAATATCAAACTAATAATAAGAATACTAATAGTAATATAATTTTGTTTAAAATAAGTAATTCATTTTATTTTTAGTTGTGAATGAGTTTAATTTTGTTAAAAATGATTATTCAATGAATAATATATATATCTATATATGTATAGATTTACATATGTAAAAATAACAATATGTATGGCAATAACCTCTCTTCTTCTTTTAATATATATATATATATATATATTAACCAACATAATACAATAATATATATATATATATAACTCAACCTATGTACACAAAAATAATATATTGCCGTATGTATATTTATATATATATAAATATATATCTCCTATATTCTTCTTCTTTGCTATATATATATATATATATATATATATATATACCTATATATATATATATATATATATATATATATATATATATATATATATATATATATATATATATTTCTATATATTTAAAGGTAAAGCTTGAGACGCTTTATAATATTTATAATGGTAAATGCCTTTAAGGTAAAAAATAAACTAAAGGAAGGATTTCAAAATCCTTTTAAATTTTTAAAATATTGTACTAATTTATTTAGTAGAGTCTATTCACATTAGCTTTCAGCCTAAGGAGGCCCTCTGTCAGATGTGTTACATAAAGAACTAAATTATAAATCTAAAAATTAACTAATTAATATAAAGAATCTAAAAATCAAGTAATATTAGAAAGTTTTGGGATTAATTTCTTAAAAAATGGTGTGGAGTTTAAGATGTTGTTTAAGATGGGATCAATTAGGAGCTCGTTTTTTTGTATGTTAAAGTTTTTTGTGTTGTTTATACAGAAAGATTCGGTAAGTTTTCTAAGGTGTAGATGTTCTATGTTAATTATAGGTGTCATGTGAGTGATATCTATTGTTTGGTTTTGGGAGGCTCTATGTATGGTGAGGGCAGAGTGGGTTGTCTGTAAGATCATATTTGTGTTAATATTGTCTGCGATGGAAGTCATGAGTTACTCCAATATAAGAGCTATTACAGTTAAGGCAAGGGATCTTGTAAATGCATTGTGAAGTAGAGGGATTATGATGTGTGTGTGAGGTTTGAGAATGTACTTAAAAGGGAGGGTATTGGAGGTGGTGATATTGATGGTGTTTGGTAAGATTTTTTTTAACAGAGTTATGTATTTGTGTAGGTAAGGGGAGAAAAGATTTAAAGGTGTTTTTAGTGTTGGTTTTATTGTAATATGTATTTTTTGCTTAACGTAAAGCTTTGAAAAATGATGTGGGAAGGATAACATCTTCAAAAATCTTTGCTACCTCGCTCAATCTCAACCAGGTGGAACTTTCATTCAAGATCTGTAATACAGTTTTTGAAAATATTGACGAAATAAAAGAATGTTTTAATATTATATTAAATGGGGATGAATTTCAAGACGTAAATACAATTAACCTTGCGTCAGGTCACATTAAAATTATTGAGGGTAATAATTTCAAATTCTGGCATTCTTTTTTTCATAAAATCAGTAGACTTTTTTTTATGGCCGGCTGCAAAAAAAGGGTCACTGATCCCCTCAGTATCAAGATGTTCATTGATAATTTTGAGTGGAAAATTCTTTTAATAAGGGAAGAGTCCCAGGAGACAATACAAAACTTGGAAAAGAGAAGAAAAACGGATATCTCCGAATTAAATCGAGAGGCTAAAGAGATATGTGACATAATTATTTGTCAGATAAAAGATAGATTTACGTTCTCACGACATTTAATTGTTGCCACGTTATTTCTGGCGGAAATGTTTCCTCAGTATGATCCCATCTTTCCTGAGAAAAATGTAAATGAAACCTGTAAAGTGTACACTTTCATTGACATAAACAAACTTAAAACAGAACTATCTTTAATATATACCTAGAAGAATTTCGTTCTATGTCTGGAGCCATAGCTTTATTTGATGTCATTACTGAAAATCACTTGGAAGCCACTTTTAGTGAAAGTGTGAAACTATTAAAATTTTTAATAACCATTCCGATGACAACGTCCGAAGTTGAGTGATATTTTTCTACTTTAAAAAGGATTAAAACCTTTCTTAGAAACACCATGGGGTTAGCAATGCTTTCGATCGATTTTAATAATAATTTTAATAATAAGGTGATTGATAAATTTGGACTTTCTTTTTAAATAAAATTGTAAAAGTAAGTTACATAACTTTTTAAAAATAATTGTAAAATTTTTTAATTTTTCTAGATTAATGCTTTACGGTCATCAATGCTCTCTTTTTTGAAACACACACG
>JABUQX010118777.1:15000-17496 GCA_015478945.1 Trachelipus rathkii | reverse complement strand
TTTTGATTATTTTAATTTTGGGTACGAAGGTCAGGATATAGTAAGTTATTACAATTTGATATGAATGGTAATGAAAGAATGAGAGGTAGGGTGGCAGGAAAGTGTTAGACTGATGGAGAATGGAGGAGAGTGAGATTACCCTACTATTATATGCGGATGACTTATTTTTGTGTGGTGAATCTTAAGAAAGTTTAAGAGGATTTTTAGATGGGTTTGGCAGGGTATGTGAAACTAGGGGTCTGAGAGTTAATGTAGATAAGAGGAAGGTTATGGCAGCGAGTGAGGGGAGTTTGCGGTGTGAAGTTATCTTAGATGGTGAGCAACTGGAACAAGTGTCTGAGTTTAAATATTTAGGATATATGTTGGATGAAAAGGGAACGGATGATGCAAAGTGTAGTAGGAAAGTTATGAATAGTAGGAAGGTGGCTCTTGCAATTGAATTCTTGGTAGATGTAAAGGGACTAAGTATTGAGTGAGCTAAGGTTTTGCATGAGGGTATGCTGTTACATGTGTTAATGCATAGTAGTGAGACTATGGTCTGGAATAAGAGGTATATATCTAAAATACAATGTGTTCAGATGGACAATCTTATTGGCGTGTTAGTGTGAGAAAAATTAGATAAAATGAGGAATGAACGCATTGGGTTGCTGTGAAGAAAGGAGTAAATGAGAGAATAAACGATAGTACATTTAGATGATTTGGTCGTATGGAAAGTAAAGATGATAGTCGGTTGGTTAAACGGATGTATAGTGGTGAGTGTGCTGGGAATGGACCGTCTGAGAAACCGAAGAAAAAGCGGATTGAGTCAGTAAAGGAATGCCTTAAGGACAGGATTGTGAGTTTGCCAGAGTCAAGAAGAAAAGTGCAAAAAAGGAGTAAATGGCGAGGTTTTGTGAGGGAGGGGTATGCTTGTGAGCCTGGCCTAAGGGATGAACCCCCACATTGACGAGATACCACAGTAGGGGTCCGTCGCAGTCTCGTGAAAACCTTGGGTGGATTTCTTTTTACTTCGACGAGTTCTCGCATAAAGGATGATGATGATTTTAAATATATATATATATATATATATATAGGGTATATATATATATATATATATATATATATATATTATATATATATATATTATATATATATATAGTCATATATATATATATTATTATATATATATATATATATAAATATATATATATATATATATATAGGGTATATGTCTGCTAGATATTTTGTAGCAGTTATGTCATTTCTTGGAATGATTGTCCTTTATATGTTACGAATAAGCATAAATTTGACAATCATTGCGATGGTAAAACCATCGAATAATACAGCAAATAAAAATGTCTCTATCAATCCTTGTAATTTTGAGGAACAAACCGAAGAAACAGAAGTTTATGTAAGTTATGTGAAGTTTTGATGAAGGTAAAATATTGTTTATTCCTTTAAATGCTTATATGTATGTTAATTAGATGCTGGTTTGTAAATGTCTTTTTTCTTAATGAATTTATCTTGTGTTAAATTGGAACCAAAATGGGATTTTCTGTGTTATTCTAATAAAAAGATCGTTTTTTTTAATCTATAGAATGGAGATTTTACCTGGGATGAATTTACGCAGGGTCTGATTCTGGGAGCTTTCTTTTGGGGCTATATTTGGTTACAAGTTCCAGGTAAGTCTTTAAAACAAGTTAAAAACTTCTATTAAAGAAAAACCTATTAGAATGTTGATATAATCTTTGTTATGTCAAAGGTGGAAGATTATCAGAAGTTATTGGGCCTAGAAGAGTGTATGGCTGTGCCATTCTTGGAAGTGCAGTTTTAGCTCTTTTTATCCCAGTCGCTTCTCATGCAAGTCCAATGGCTGTGATGGTAGTGAGATTTTTCATGGGTCTATCTCAGGTACTGTCACAATGAAGGTAATTTATAACATACTCGTACAAAAAAAAAGTTTAATAAATTTCTAGAATATTAAATCAATACAATAACAAATTACACTGTTACACACACAAAAAAAGTTTCAAACATGAAATTACGTATTCTAACTCATCGTAGTCTGGAAAAAAAGAACATGACCGTTAGAGAGTCAATTAACTCTAGTGATACTGACATTTTATGATGACGTAAGAGCATTTCTATAAATTTTTGGAAGAAAGGGTTGCATAACCTGACTACACTGTGAATTTTTGTCAAGTAAGGTTGGCAACCCAGACTGCAGTCAGAATACGGTCGGTCAGTCCGTATTCTGACTGCAGAATACGGACTGTTCCAATCATCTGGAGGGAGCCTAAAAATCATATAGATGACTGCTATTTTTGTTTGATTCTACCTCTGTAGCATGGTATGTCGAGAAAAAAAAGAAGTGGGTTGTGAAATACCCATATCCAGCCAGTTCCACATGGAGATAATCTGCCAGTACCTCAGTCTCCAGGAGAATACCAACTGCAGGTTGATGTTGATAAGAAAGATAGAAGGAAGAAAACACCTGAACTTTCAACATTGTGGGAT
>JABUQX010118777.1:7500-10000 GCA_015478945.1 Trachelipus rathkii | reverse complement strand
TGTATATAGTATAATATATATATATATATATAATATATATATATATATATATATATTAGTATATATATATATATAATATATATATATATATTATATATATATATAATACGAATTTCCGATTTTGTCAATTGTTCTTCTTTCATCATCCCTCTTAATATATATAATATATATATTAATATTAATATATATATATATATATATATACGATATATATATATATATATATATAGTAGTATATATATATATATATATATATAAATTATATATATATATATATATATATATATATATATATATATATATATATATATATATATATATATATATATATATATATATATATATATATATATATTATACAAAACAGCTAGCTACTATCATAGATAATAAATAGATAATAAGAGGTTGTAAAATAAATAATAAAACTCTCTCTATGGATCAGATTACTTCAAAAGGGTTTTATGGTTGGAGAGGACAAGCGCTATAAAGTGAGAAAGATTATACTGTACTTATAGTACTTATAGGGAAAACCATAATCTGGTATTAAATTTTGCAGCACATAAGTAGTTTAAAAGAAGGAGGTTCCCAAATAACGGAGCTCGAATCTAAAGTCGCCTATTCTAAATCATTAACAACTTGTACCGTATAAATAAGAATAGTAATACTTCTTAAAATTGGGGATGAGAACCTTTAATAGTTTGAGTGTGATGAAATTTGTCTCGCACATCACAGCACGAACAAGAGAAATTCCAGTTTCTTGAAGCTGTTACAGTAAATATTTTAAGGTGAATTAGGTAAAATCATGTTGCTATGTGCAGACATAATATTTATACTATTAAATTCAGATAAGATGTTTGCGTAATTATGGAAATACATATCTTTTCTGAGAGAGAGAGAGAGAGAGAGAGAGAGAGAGAGAGAGAGAGAGAGAGAGAGAGAGAGAGAGAGAGAGAGAGAGAGAGAGAGAGAGAGAGAGAGAGAGAGAGAGAGAGAGAGAGAGAGAGAGAGAGAGAGAGAGAGAGAGAGAGAGAGAGCTCAAATAAAATTTTCTTTCCTGAAATGTGGTTAAATGTTAAAGCCAATATTTATTTTCAAGCAATGACGCCTTTGTTTTTAAATGGTAAAAATTTTAATTAAATAAATTTCAACCTTCTTGTTTACAATAAATTTTAATAACAAATTTCAAACATTTTCTTTATTGAAAAATGGGCAGTTTGAATTCTTGTTAGAAAGCAACATACAGGTGTCGAAAAAAAAAACTTACCTACTGTAGATAAAAACATTTTAATAATTTACACATTATAGGGAAACTTTTTCAAAGATTTACTAAATCAATTTTTATTAAAAAGAAAATATAATGAAAATGCAAATATAAAAGATAGAAGACTGATTACTTTTCTATAAAATAAATTAAGAAAAGAATTAAATTTAACTTTCTAAATCTTATATATATATATATATATATATATATATATATATATATATATATATATATATATATATATATATATATATATATATATATATATATATATATATATATATATATATATATATATATATATATATATATATATATATATTATATATATATATATATATACCTATATATATATATATATATATATATATATATATATATATATATATATATATATATATATATATATATATATATATATATTTATATATATATATATATATATTATATATATATATATATATATACATATATATATATACATTTAGAATTCCCCAGCTAAAGAGCTGTAATTCAACACCAAACCTGTAAAATTAAAACATTTTTGTAAACTACTTTTGAAAATAAATAAAAGGAAAATCTTATGAAAAATAATTAAACGAGATAAAGTTTACGTTTCGGGACTTATATCCTTGGTCCCCTCATCAGAACTAAAGAAATTTTACAAATTATTAAGACACAAAATATAAAAAAATATTGAAAATACAAAATAAAAAATGAAAATATAAATTCAAGCAAAAAGACAGAGTGGCGTCACATTCAACCCTTTTAATCTTATCCAAAAATATTAATTATTTCATAAGCAAGTCCTTAATATGATCTGATATAAATCTTTTTGTGATTGGATCAAAATTGAAAATCCTTCTGATATGTTAAAATTACTTTAGAGATTAAAAAGGACTCAATCAATTGATTTAAGTTTTTATCTTTGACGAAACAAAAATTCTGCACCATTCCAATTAATAACATGATCTTCTTGTGATAAATGTCTAAATACAGCACTACTTTCATTGCCTCTCCTGACATCACCCATATATTGGTCAATTCTTGTTTTTAAGGTCTTTAAAGTCTCTCCAAAATATAAATCATTGCACATATAACAATGAATGTTGTAAACACCTCCCATGACTTCTCGTTTTGTTTCCACAAAACAAAGCTCTTTTTATGATAAAGAAAAACTTTCTTTTAAACATTAAAAAGTTACATCCACACTATGACTAGAAAAGTACTAGTAACTTA
>JABUQX010118777.1:0-2500 GCA_015478945.1 Trachelipus rathkii | reverse complement strand
GTCCAGAGTTGAGTTAGAGGAAAATAGGAGGCCGAAATGACTAGCCTTTTCAGTTGGAGAATTAGCAACAGAACCATCAGATCGGAATAAGAGGGAGGAAAGACAGATTTACAGAAGTTGTTAGAGATGTTTTTGGCAAGAGGCCAGAAAGATTTGTCAGTAGAAGAACCAAGGAGGTTAGCGCACTTTCGTTTGATGAAAGCCCGCTTTGCTCGTCGAAGAGTATCCCTGCAACGATTTCTAGCTGAATGAAAATTAGCAAGAGTGATAGGAGAACGAGAAATTTTCCACTCCCGATACGCACTGTCTCTAGCCTGAATGGCCAGAGAACAAGCATGATCTAACCTGGATTATGAGGAGAGAAAGATTTAGCCGAAGAAGGAAATGAACCTGCTCATCCCATCAACGATTACAGCTCCCTACTTATCGGCAGAAGCCGAAGCGTCACCAGAGACAAAGCAGTCACTCCAATTATAGTTAGCGTAGAAGCAACGCAAGGCTCGATCAAAGTCCCAGAAAAAACGCATAGGGCTGGATGGAGCTGTTGGAGAGAAAGTATTAAAATTAAGAGATATAAGGTTGTGGTCAGATTTACCAATAGGAGCGAAGGTTGTGTGTTTATAGAGAGAAAGACTAGTTGTGAAACATATGTCAAGTGTGTTCAAGAATTGGTTGGGACGATCCGGAATGTGTGTGGGTTCTTTAATTAGTTGCTCCAGAAGAGGAAAAAATGAATGATTCGGCTTCCTCCCCACCTAAATCAGTATGAGAGGACCCCAACCATTCAGTGTTGTGTACATTGAAATCCCCTAAATAGAGGACCTCAGTATTTGGATGAGAAGATATAACAGTCTCGTGAGAAGTAGTAGGATATTCAAAAAAGGCGTGAAAATCTGTTCTGTTAGGAGAACAGTAGCAGAAGCACAAGATTATTGTAGTAGAAGGAAGAAAGATTTTAAGCCACAGAACATCGAAGTTAGGAGATTCGAGATTCTCGAGACATGTTACAGAGTGTTAATGTTTACATATTCACATACTCCACCCTTTAGACGGAAATTATGAAATAAGTTATAGTTGGATATATTAAACGAATTAGAGGATGAATTCTTAGCCATCTGTGTCTCATACAAGGGCAAAAGGTTAGGGTTAGAGTTAGAGAGGTGATATTCCACGGATGCAGAATTAGAGTGTAATTCGCGCGGATGTTGGTAAAGTCGATAGAAATCCCGCGCCTGTGCAAATCTGCCATCACACACGCACACACAACCAAACAAAAACAACAGACAAAAACAAACAGACAGAAAACCAAATGTGAAATCAGATTAAAATTATTCCCTTACTAAAAAAACGTAAATGATTAAAACGCTAAAACCGTATTTACAATAAATATGTAAAATTGAAAAATCTAGAAAGTTTAAAACACACGCACTCACACACCCTAACAAATTTATGAACAAAAAAAATTACAATTATTCAACGTAAAACTAAATGTGTATAAATTAAAATAATATTTAACCAAATACGTAAGTGCTGTGCTAAAACCCGTTTAAAATAAATAAAAAAATAGAAACACTAAAAACTAGTTAAAAAGACGAAGAAAAAAAAATAACCTAGTACTATCTAAACTACGTATTGCACAATCCTAAAAACTAACTATGACTATCTAACATAACTAAAAAGTTTCAAAAACAAAAAATTACAACGAATAGCTTATCTTTTATAAGGATGATCTAATTCTTCAAATATTAAAACCATAATAGTTAAAAACAATTAAAACAGGAGAGCACTTAATGAACAAACACACTTAATGGGAAAAATAACTAAAACATTATGAACACTAATCAACCCATTGGAGCTTCGGTAAAACACAACCTATCACAACCACATCACATTCACTAAAACTGAAAGGTATCCTTAGTAGAGAAGCAAGAAGAAAGTTTTCTGGTTTTGTGGTATAGTTTAACTGTGATTTTTGAGTTGCTTGTAGATTTAATGTGGGTGTTGATAATGCCGCGTAGTCATTTTTCCTCTTTATTTGTTAAATTTATTTGCTTCCCTTGGCATTTGAAATTTTAAAATAAAGATTAATGCTTTCAGAGATATTGTTCGTATTGTCCTGTATAAAAAATATGACAATACGAACAATATATCTGAAAGCATTTGCAACATATGTTTTATGCGGTGAACATCAAAGCTATTTATTACAATTATTTGTTACAGTTATTTATGACATATGTTCTATGCGGTGACAATCAAAGCCATTACAGTTATTTATTACAGTTATTTGTAACAGATATGTTCTATGCAGTGAACATCGAAGCTATTTATTACAGGTTAAGACGATAGTGCGATCGATGAGATCACCTTCATAGAACGGATACTTTGCAAGCCATTTTTCCTACTCGGGTCAAAGTGTGAGTGGAGGCGCGTGACTATGGTATCTGTCCTCGCTACAGGCGAAACGGTTAAACACCCAAACTAACCGAACGAAGTACATACC
>JABUQX010118776.1:15000-17500 GCA_015478945.1 Trachelipus rathkii | reverse complement strand
TGTAATACGATAAAATTATCTTATTTTTTTGGTTTTAATATAAACGATAAAGTAAAAAAAAAGAGTATATATAATATATAAAAGGTATCTGAAAAAAGTGATACATTATATTTTACCAAAAAAAAAAGACATCCTAAAACTTCCATTAAGTAATCCCTTCAAATTAAACTATAAGAAATACAATTGAATTCTTATTTACCTTTATTTTTGAATACCAGGAATATAATAAATATAATATAAATATATTATAATATAAATATATATATATAATAATATATATATATATAATATATATATATATTATATATATAGAAGAGAGAGAGAGAGAGAGAGAAGAGGATAGAGGTAGAGAGAGGGAGCTGACTGGAGAGGAGAGGAAAGCGGGGAGGAGAGGAGGGAGAAAGAGGTAGAGTAGAAGACGTCGGAGAGAGATGATGGGAGAAGAGACCGATGAAGAGAGAGAGAGAGAGAATAGAGGAACTGAGAGGAACTAAGCGAGAAGATGAGACGAAAGAGACGGAGGGAGGAGAGACGAGAATGAGACGGAGGAGGAAGAGAGAAAGTAGAGAGGAAAGGGAAAGGAGAAGAGAAGAAAAATGAAAGAGAGAGAGAGAGGGAGAGGAGAGGGAGAGAGAGAGGAGAGAGAGAGAAAAGAGAAAGAGAGAGAGAGAGAGAAAGCGAAAGAGAGAGAGAAAGAGAGAGGAAGAGAGAGAGAGATGAGAGAGAGAGAGAGAAGAGGAGGAGAGAGAGAGAGAGAAACGAGAGAGGAGAGAAGAGAGAAGAGAAGAGAAGAGAAAGAGAGAAGAGAGAGAGAGAGAATTCATCATTTAAAAGTCTAAACTGAAATTATCATTAAGAATTTTATGTGTCAAAAAAAATTAATTTCCTGCCTTTAGCTTTGCCACCATTTCTAATGTTGCTTTTCACAAGTTTGAAAGTAAAAATACCTTTCAACATTAGCATTTGATGAGGTTGCTGACAATATGTTACTATTTTAATATATACCTTATCCTCTAAGTTTTTCTTTGAGAGTCTGTGCTACCAAGATTGGAAGAGTCACTGCTGACAACGAGAATCATCAATAGTAACTTTTATGAAATGGGAGAATTTACCATTAAGAATTTTATACAAATGGGCAATCAGTTTCAGGATACTCCATTGTCCATAAATTCCATTGCTTTTGAATATTCATCCTCTGGAAGTACTGCGGTCTAATATTGGATTAAAAATATACGCCAATAAGTGAGCTTCTGTTTCTGCCTGATGATACCTCCTTTTAACTTTTGCTAAACCTTGTCTGTTGAGTGGTGGATTAAGCTGTTTTAGCTCCATGTTCATATTTTTCCAAATATAAACAGCATCACTTAGTTTACAGTCATTGCCTTCTAGGTTAGTTAATGCTGTGGCCACACACTCCACGCATGAGTTTTATTATAACTTTTGAAATGTGGCATCGATGGGTAGAAAATGAATTCCCAAGTGCTCGAAACAAGAATAATGTTTTATAAATGTTAAATTTTTAAAATAGAATATCAATCCAACATAATATAATCTCAAATAAATATATATAAATATAGATAATAAATATAAATAAAAAAAATATATTACATACATTTATAATGTATTTATATATATATAATATAGTATATATAGTTATATATATATATATATATATATATATTATATATATATATCATTCTCACAATATATAAAATCTAGCAGAAATTTTTTATTGCCTTTCAGTTACTCTTCGATTGAAAAATTGAGAAAACCATATCAACATGCTAAAGAAAATCATTAATAAATATATTTTTTAAATATTTTATGCATGTTTTTTTTTTATGGTTTAAACCATTGTTTTTTTTATGTGGTTTAAACCATGGTTTAAACCAATGGTTTAAACCAAATGGTTTAAACCAATGGTTCCTATGCTTATTTTAAATAAAGAAGAGTTGAGACTAAACCTTAAAAAAAAAAAAAAAAAAATGCAAGAACGTTTTGTACTTTTTTCATATAATTTTTTATTTAAATTTGAATCGTAAGAAGGATATAATTTGAATAGAACATTTTTTAAAAGAGTGTTTGGAGCATGATTTGCTGCAGAGAGAGAGAGAGAGAGAGAGAGAGAGAGAGAGAGAAGAGGAGAGAGAGAGAGAGAGAGAGAGAGAGAGAGAGAGAGAGAGAGAGAGAGAGAGAGAGATTAATTCATATATACTTTTGATGGTTGTAATTTTTTGTTTTTTGTTTTAATCGGAATTTTTAAAACATTTTTGAATTTTTATTGCCAATATTAATTAATAAGTCAATTAATTAAAGAATCAGCAATAAAGATCTATTTATTTGTCTTTCCCTTGTGTCACAATATTTCCTTTAAATATCTCTACAACTTACTAAAAATTCTGTCTCACACTCCTGTATTCTTCCATTCCATTATTGAAGACAGCCTAAAAAGAATATTTTACCGCTACAAATATTTAAATAAAATTTTTTCCTTGTCTTA